>JAMKCH010031241.1:0-187976 GCA_023653785.1 Ophioderma brevispina | reverse complement strand
ACTCAGAAATAACTCTCTTATCAAGCAACTTTTTCATTTCCTGGTCAAATGGCCATTCTCCTCCTCTGCGCTTGTATGTTATGGTAACTAACCTGTTTGGTGGTGGCCGTGTGTGTTTTTGTTACTTGCTCAAACTCCCAGTCAAGCCTGAATTTATTTTAAATAGATCTATCATCTTTGCCATTCTTGCTATATAGCTTCAACGACCAAAAGCATTGGTTTTGATTACAAACATATGTATGTAACTTGTTGGTTGATCAACTCACCTACCTCATCACCTGTTATTTGGCATTCTTTGGCGAGTTGTTGCTTGCTTTTGGCATAGCTTTTATCTGGTCTTTGTGCCTGATTCTGTTCTGTAGTACGGCTTCTCTGAACAGATACTTCCCTCCTAAAAAAGAATTCCCAGTCTTGGTCCAACCAGCAGCTGCTGAGGCAGCCTGAAAATTTCGCTTAGCGGACGTACTGCGAGGGTACGGCTTGAAACGCTGAACTTTGCCCTGAAACTTTCAGACACAAATGAAGTCGCCTTTCTTTCCTCATGTAGCTCTTTCACCTGCTTTCCAAGTTCCCATTCCGAACTAGTTAAGAGAAAAATATTCCCTACCAAATACCATCTTTTTCTTTTTTAGCTCTTCAACGTAGCGTTGCTTACGGAGACGTTTAGTTCAAAGTTGGCATTGGCCACAAGCATGAGACCATCTTTCATATATTGGGTGAGCTTGTAATCTTTATCAAGCTTAGGACTAATGCTGTCAGTCCCTTTATTAGAGGCCTTTGGCCTCTCTGGAGTTTCTTTTGTTGTAATCTTGTCTTGCATGTTATGTTTGGTCCAAATTGGAGGATTTACGATAGGAATCTGCAGGATCACAATTGGTGGGCCAATTTAGGTCCTTCTATAGCTTCCTTGAGTTTTGATTCTTCCATGTTGTAGACCAAAGCATAGATAAACTCTTGCCCACATCCTCACGTAGGGATTGGCCACATCATTATCACCGCAAACATGACAGCAAAGCCAATATCCTGACCATTGTCAGCTTTTCCAGCCTCAACTTGGGCCTCAAAGTTCATCTTGACTTGGTTTAATACCACTAGTACCTGGCACATCTTTCCAAAGATCACTCACAACACTCTCATCATCACTGATGGGATGTTCTGGATCATTAGCAGGCTGTTTTGGTCTAGTTGTGGACATGTTGAGTGTTTTCATTTTCACGACATGTCATCATATCAGTCTCACACATTAGGGACCGTATGGCAGACAAATTCGTATGCGGGATGGAACTATTATCTGTCAGCTTGGTTAACCATCAAAGCTTCTAGCTTAGTCATTCCGTTGATCCCAAAAGTCATCATCTACCTTTTTTGGCAGTTTTGTCCTTGGTTTCACCACGGATTTCAGCGGTGCGGGTGATTCGGGTGACGTCTTTTTCGGCCTTACTGCCGAATTCGGCAGGTTCGTCCGTGGCGTCCAGCACTTGCATGGCCGATTCCGGCCCGTTTTTCTGGTATTTGGTTGTTTTCAACTTGGACATCTCTTGGGATGTATCCTTACTTCGTGTGCGTCTGTCATTGCACGGGAATTATAGCTATAAACTTCTTTAAAAGGTCGAACAAAAGCAAATTCGTGGTCAAAAAACGCAGTGATAATTAAAGGGACAGTGTTATGGACCACACACACACAACGTAATAAAACACGATGCGCAAACTGTATCCTTACGGAATCTCTCGGACCAGATTCGAAATAAAGAACCGGTTAACATGAGATCGATTATGCTGATTCTTGTACTGGAGTCCACATTTTGCGGGCCGATTTTTTGAAAAAATCTTTTACACTCTCCGAGTCTGAATGTAGACTGGTCTCACTGCCCTTTCATGTCGTCGATGTAATCTGTCCGGTTTACGGTTTCCTCGACGCTATATGCCGCCAAGCGGCCAATCCGCGACAGCGAGCAAAAAACAAATATGGAGAGACCCTTTGAAATTTCGCTGCAAAAATGATGCCTACCAAAACTAATACCCTTGAACATAGACGCCATGGCTACAGAACTATGCACTCTGTAGCCAGAGGACCTATACGCTCTAACCCAAACACCCCTACTCACCAAAGCCCAAAAACCATTACAATCAGGATTCTGTAGTCTGTTATGTCGCTTATCACATTCCAATGGGAACACATTTTTGTAATGACCGGCTCTTAACCACCGGCTCTTTTTGGATTACCAATAGGACAGTCAGTGCATCAATTAAAAATCCCTAGGGGTCGTTACGACGAACCTCATGCGTAACCCTCGTGTATATAACTCATGCGTATGTCCTACATAAAGACCTTTTCATGCCATTTACACAGCTTGGATAAGTTGATCCCAGTGGCGTAACGGGCCTGACTGCTCTGAGGGGGCAAATTCCCGGTCTTGGTAATTTTCCCTTTAGGGGGGGGGGGGTCAAAAGACCAATTTTTCTCGGTCAGAGGTGCTAAAAAAAACGGCTGATTTAGATGATTTTGGCATTTTTTCCCGGCCAAAGTCGTCAGGGGGGCAACTGCCCCCTGCCCCCCCCCCGCCTGTTACGCCACTGCGTTGATCCAATCAGGCACATGACATAGTATGCAAGTAGATTTACGAATGAGTTTCGCGGACGAAGCCCAGGTTTCCAATCATTGTATAGGGATCAGTGGTTACGCTGCACAAAAATGTTGGTCAAAGATGTTCTTTCAGGACTTTAGTTCGCCTTCGTTTCACCTTCCAATAAATGATGAATAAATCGTGAACGAGGACAGCTCCATTTTAATCGGGGTGGTGTAACACCTGGGTTCTTCAGTTCTGAATATCATATGAAAAATCTATGTACTTGTATTTCCAATGCAGAGCGGATTTACTGAATATCAACAATGCATTATTGCGGAGTCAATGTAGTTTTACATCACCTGATATTCGGAGAAGAAAAATGATTGACATTTCACTAATTCAAAGAAAATGTGAAAACTTTTATGATTGACAACTCAATACATGTTGCTATTTTTATTAGTATTTATGTAGAAAAAGTTTTAGTTATGGTGGAAAAAGTTTTTAGTTTTCAAATGTGACATGTGACAAACTTACTTGTTTTGAAGAATCTCCTTGACGCGCATGCTCCTCTTGTGACGCTTTCTGTTACATTACGTCCCAATGCTCCTTGGTTTAATGATTCATTCGGAGTCTAAAAGATCACGAAGAGAGATGTGAGCGCAAAGGATTAAAGAGTGGCCTCGCAGTCGACAAAATTGCTTTCCTTGAACAATGTAAAGCTTACAGGAGAGAACCTTCGAAAAGAACAAAAACTGAGTATCATCATCGTTCCAAGTTACTGCAATGTGACAGCATATCTGTTCTCGGTGTCATCTTTTTAGAGCGTCCGGTCGTTTTTAAGTGTCCGTCGGACGCTCCGGTTGAATCTGAGAGTCTTACTGATAGGTAAGTTTCTATTTTGCCTGTGTCCCTAGGGACTCCTGGTTTTTAAAAGGGAGCGTCCCATAGGACTCTTGGTTATAATCGTTTTTTTTGTCCGCCGACACTACGGGTTAAGTGTCAGAGTCCGTCGGTCACTGGGGTTTAAATCTGAGGGTCCGACTGATACTAAGTTCTATGTTTTTTCATTTCCTAGGACTCCTTGTTTTTAACATGGAGCGTCCCATAGGACTATTGGTTATAATCGTTTATTTATGTCCGCCGGGACACCCGTTTAAGGTCAGAGGCTCGGACACTGGGTTTAAATCTGGAGGGGCCGAAGGACAGTAAGTTTATGTTTCATTGGCCCAGGACTCTGGTTTTGAAATGCAGCGTCCACAGGACTGTGTGTGATGAGTTTTTTGTCCGCCGGACACTAAGGTTTAAGTTGAGAGTACGACGGACACTAAGTTCTACGTTTCATTGTCCTAGGACTCCTGGTTTTAAAATGAGTGTGTCCCTAGGACTGGTGGTGATGAGTTGTTTTTTTTTTTCGGTCCCGGACACTAAGGTTTAAGTAAAGTCTGAGAGTCCTCCGAACGGATAATTAATTTCTACTACGTTTCCTTGCCTAGGACTCCTGGTTTTAATGTGAGTGGTCCCATAGACTGTGGGTGATGAGTTGTTTTTTGGTACCTCCGGATACTAATGTTTCGTCTGAGATTCGACGGACACTAAGTTCTCCGTTTCATTGTCCTAGGACTCCTGGTTTTAAAATGGGAAGCGTCCCTTAGGATGTGTGTGTGTGTGTGGGGGGGGGGACGACTTGGGCCAGCGTACTCTTATCTCTCCTCGCCTTTCACCAATTAGGTCTCCTCGGTTTCGATTCCCGGCAGGGGCTCGTTCTCGGTGGGTTTATGTGAATATTGGTTGTCTTTTGGTTTCTCGATCCATACGCGTTCCCGCAGGTTTTCTCCGGGTACTCCGGGTTTCCTCCTCTTCTAAAAATCGAGCTTCTGCATAAATCTGTTCTGGTATCAGGTTTTATTCTGATATGCTGAGCGCCTCTCATGGCAGCTGCACAGCACCTTGAGCACGTTTACGTGAATATGTGGCGCGTTAAAATACAAATTGTATTATTATTAGTAAGTTGTTTTGTCCGTCGACACAATGTTTAAGAAAGTCGAGAGTCCGACGGACACTAAGTTCTCTGTTTCATTGTCCGAGGGCTCCCTGTGTTATTGGGTTTAATACGTGTTTTGTCTGAGTCTGTCGGACACTAAGGATTTTTTATTGTCCTAGATAGGACACGCTTGTTTTAAATGGATGTGTCCCATATGACGTGTGTAAATGAATAGTTTTTGTCCGGCCGGACACTAAGGTTTAAATCGTAGAGTCCGCCGGACACTAAGGTTTAATCTGAGATCCGTTGGACACCAAGATTAATCTACGAGTCCTTCCACCGTTAACTCTGTCCAGCTCGAAGTATGAATGGTCGACGCGGGCGTATCCATTGAACCGACTTTAAAGCGCCGCGTAGGTAAATCAGAAGCGCACTGGCAACTGAAAGGCGGCATTGGGTGTACGCGCGCGCGCCACTCATACTTCAACCAGACCCAGGTATAGTTTTAATTATGGAAGTCCGACAAATGCCAGTTCAATTTTTTTCGGTGTAAGGTGATGCAGTTATTATTTGGCAAATATTGACAAGTGATTTTTATATACATTAGTCCATAATCATCAACACATCATCTTCCGACGTCGGAGCAGCGACTACAAGATTTTCTTCCAAAATGCTGCTGGTCATGGGCGAAGGTTGTAATTTGATCTGGTTGATCTATGAGTATATATAGAGAGAGATTCGATCAATCAACAAAAAGATTTTTTGTTCAGTTTTATTTACTAGCACTGTTGTAACAATGGTCCGTTAAATTTACGGAAATTCTGTTTTTTTTTTTTTTTTTTTTTTTAAAGGTAAATTTACAGAAAGTTTCTGTCAATTAACGGAACTTTGACAGTACTTTTAAACAGAAATTTGTCTCATATTATGGAAAAAAATTATTTTAGTTTTTTTCTTTTTTATATTATTTTAAATTACGGAACCAAAAAAAAAAAAAAAAGTCCGGAAATATTGCTGACCATAACTTTGTTAATATTTCCGTAAATTAACATTTTTTTATGCTATTTTTTTATGTTGTTTGTTTTTTTATTTTTATTGTTTTCTAAAACGATTTTTCCGTAAATTTTACGGAAAATCTGTTTTCTTTAATTTACGGAAATTTTTAACATTGTGAACCATTGAAATCGGACGACTTAAAAACAATGAATTCCCATTGATATAACTATAGTTATACAGATCTGATTTTATACCATTGCCTAAGATACCACCATCCTTGATGAACATCGGTCAAGTTGCAGGAAACTTTCAAACAGATCGTTAAAGACAACGCCTTTAGACGGAGTGAATCATATCAAAGGTATTTGGGTCTTTTAATAATGGATGAAACATTACCTGGAAGTGTTCCACAATTGACTGACTGCGTTTCCAAACTTTATCGAGAAACATTGGTATCACGAAAGAATTGAAACGCATTTTTCCTGATCTTATTTTGCAACCATCTTATTTTAACGTACCCTCATCAATAATAATAATAATACAACAACAATAACTAACACAAACATAATCGATTTTAATGGTGTAACTTGCGGTTTAACATAAATCCGTTAAATCTCGACACATTTCCCCCTTTTTTTTTTTTTTTTGTTTGTGTTTGGTCGGCCAATCACTCTCACTCTGCCTGTGACGTATTTTCTTATGACCTGTCTGGCTTCCTGTTGCGCGTCCCCTTTTTCTACACTTGGTTTTTCTCGCCGGCTCATGCGGTCAAGTTATTTTAAATGCTCTGAATCAGTTGCCTAATGCCCCACATGAAAATCCGCTATCTAATACCAACTGCCTGCTATTCGCGTCTATCTAAAGACTAGTGAATACTATTCATTATGGGACGTACACGTGGTACAGGATGAACATCATAGCAAACCTCCGACTATCCCTCTCAAAGCAGTAAACGTTCAACCAATCCAAGCAATGGAAACGATACAATTCTCCAGACAAAGCGTCCCAGGCTAGGGCGAATAGTGCATTGACATCAGATTTGTCGGCATCGACGTCAGGTAGTTCTAGTTCGCAAACGCTAAACAGGACTGCGACAAATTCCCGTTCCATTCCAGTGAGTAATGCTAGTGTTTCAAATGCAGGTGAACGTTCGGGAACTGGTAATCCGGCGCAATCACAGATTACAGTGCCTGCGTCATTACACGGAGTGCAAAATTGATCAACTCGCCCAATTCAAGTTGCGTCATCAAGTACAAGTGCCGATAATGCTCAATCGGCGTCTCAATCTTCAGCCCCGGCAGTAGCCGTGTCTTCTACCTCGATGAGTTTTGTATGAAGCTTTATTAGTATCATCTCGTATCTCGTATCTCGTTTCTCGAATCTCGCCTTCTTACCTATGATACCCTACATGTTTAGCCTCGTCTATAAAGATCACGGCTTATTTCGTAGATGATGCCATGGTAACTAGGATACTCTGTCATGGGGGACGCTCAGTTTCGTTAAACCAGCATTTATTCTCCCCGTTACTATGAGTCCAGGTGCGATAAAAACAGTGAGGAACGTGTAGGAAAACAGTTAGGAAAAACAGTGTATTTCAGGATTGTTATGGGGTGAATTGTTAAAAGGAATTCAACCACGCACCAATGCCGCGCCGTTCATTCATCGAAATTATTATAACAACATAAACAACTCTTCCGCGTGGTATACATCGCTTTAGCGGGTAAATCGTGTCTCAGAAGGTAAAACTCCTGCATGTCAATGAAGCTCCACTGTTTTCCAACATTGCAGAATACTTCCTGCAAAATAAAAAATTGGCGATCTTCGTCCAAAAATTGAGGTAATCCTTGGCGCTCTTTGAACCAGAGGACAAACAAATCAATACGGTAACCTTGTACCATCTTCAAAACAAACGTCTTGGGATATTCTCTCCCACTCCGCACAAACAAACCTACTCTATTGAAGCCTGTATGAAGGCTTCTAGTCACCGACGGCAATTCGCGCATGTGTAGTACATTCCTATATATGCAAATAACCATAAGACTCTCGGCTATCTATAGCGTTCGATTAAGCCACAGCTGACTGACCTAAGTTTAAATGAACCGCGTTGCAGTATACACACAACCGAATGCAGTAAATCTGTGTGTACATTGTACTTGTCATGCAAACCATGCTTGACGGCGCCGCAACTGACCCTTCTTGGTCAAAACACAGTTCCGCGCATATAATTATGACAGCAATCAATACTCCCATTGCATTTCCCAATTCAAACTTGGTTCCACTGCCGGAAAATAGCCATGCATATTTGCTATGTCAGCATAGTAAACGTTCATGTCACCTTGCATAGATGAGACAGTGTGTTCAGAATTGACCAAGTGACACCGACACAAATAGTACATCTCACTAGTCACATTATAACGCGCATAATATACGATTATTTAGGAGTACTTTTTCAACCCCCAATTTCTGGGATTGACTCATGGCGCAACTTTACTAACACAAAAACAACACCAAAATTCATCAACGGAAAGTCTGATTTGAATTTTGTTTTCAGCTTCCAATAGCCGAGACCATCCCGGATTTTCCCATTATCATTGCGCTTATAATTTTGACCACCTGAGGTCTAAGAAGTCTCTCGAACGTCATGAACACACATTGCAGAATTTCCGAAATCTTCCCAAGCTGTATCACAAATATGACGTCACCATTCAGTAATGAGTTTAATGAGCAGCGCTCTGCATTTGTAATCGTTACGAAGAAGTTTGTTCGTGCTCCGCTAGGTGTAAATCAATGGCACCCGCTTGAAGAACTTTCCTGGTATTACTTCCGAAAAGGTGGTTCGGCCTTCACACAGAACCTGATTGCCTCTGATCTCCCCGCTGAGCGTGAGGATTCTTGTCTTGTCCTGTGGTCTCCCCTGTCAGTACCTGCTCGCTAGTGAAGCTAATCTCTACACCACAAAACATTGTTTCTCAAGTATTCGCATATCATGACTAGCGCAGGCCTTTTCTAAGATTTGCCTTGACTATAGCGTCATTGAACGTGAAGGTTTTTCTAATGCAAACAGTAAAATAATTGCTGATACAATTTCCAATGTGATATGTCTGCAGGAAAGCCATAGAGGAACCGATAACCATTGCCCAACCATACCAGGAATCGTCCTTGCCATCGAGCGAACACATCGAGAGTATGGAAGTGCTATATATCGAGGGTTATATATAACCAAAGGAGGGTCTAAAAGCCAAACAATTTGCCACAACAATATAAAACAAACAAGAAGCAGATGAAAAACCCCACGCCTTAAGGAAGAGGGGTGGGTGGGTTTTGCAAAAGCTTAAACAGAAAAACATCCTGCATGGATTGCAACTCACAGCGTAATGACACCACTCGAATTAGCGGCGGGTAAAAGTAAACAAAGCACCATCCTGCATAGAGAGGCAAACAATAGCAACCGGGACAAATAGGAGGTGCAACAACCTGGCAACCAGTCCTCTTGCCCGAGATAAAATCCCTTATTCTGCTAAACGCTTCGCTAGCAGAATACAGTCACTTATTTAACACGTGAAACTCTTTCAAATATTAAAAATAAAAACTACTATTGGGCCTGTCAGGTACTTATACTGCTTTGTTGTGATGGCAATTTGATTTGAATCATGGTGAATTGATCATTGTTTGTTTTCTCGTGTTTTATTGACTGAATGTCCTTGTTTTAAAGACTGACTCAGAATTTTCCCGAGCATGGTGCCCTCAATGTCTGACAGAACTTTTTTTTCTTTTTGCATTTTCACATGTTATCCACATACTGTGGTTAAATGCTAAGAGCAATCGCTGTTATTTTCGTCCTTCATAATTATAGACAATATAGACAATCACAACTTTGTAATAAAAAGTCCGATCTGGAGGAATTATTTATATATATTTAATCACTCTACTTTATTTTCATTTTCTTAAAAATTCCCAGAAGTTCGGACCAGTTTTCAATTGATGGTTGCCAAAATACTCTTCCGCAACACCTGAGGTCGCGCTTTACTGGGTAAAAGCATAACTCAAATATCCACTGAGGCTATTTCAGAGACTGATATAGGAGGTAAATGGATTGTTTGGTTTCGTTCATGCTTTTAGCTAGTTGTATTTATATTTTTGTTTTTCTTTCTCTATTTCTCTTGAATTTATGGTGAAGGAAAGTGAGTGTCTCATCCCGACGCGCCGATACGGTAGTGTAAAAGGGATATCTCTCCGGACCGGGGGACCTAATGAGGCACAGAGTAAGCAAAGAAAAATCAAATGTGTCGCATTTCAGATTCCCTGGGTCCGTAATTCCTCTCGGCGGCCTTGATCTTATTAAAGTTATGAACGGACGTGACGTGTGACGTGCTACATGCAAGTCTATGCTTCATTTTAATATACCCTGTATTATGTGGCATAGACTTGCATGTAGCACGTCACACGGACGTGACGTGTGACGTGCTACATGCAAGTCTATGCCACATAATGCAGGGTTATCTTAAATCTGAAGTGAAATATTGAACGTACATGTAATTAAAAAGTATGTGTATTTGGCCAACGTACTCTAGTATTAGGTCTCTTATCTTCTCATGAGTATAAAATCGCTGAGATGTGACAATTATCAACAACTCTGTGGCTGTTTTTGTAAGACAAGCGAAAATACAGTTGCATTCATGGGCTTGACTGTTGTGTACCAAAAAGAAAATTTCCAGGTGCTTGAACCATATCCAAATTGATAGGGTTCCAATCCTGTGCATTGTAGCTACACAACACCTTGTAAGACCATGGATGAAATCCGTGCCACTGTACTGTTCCCTACAAGAGCTTCACACAAGTGGAATTGGAACAGCAACATGGATACAGCACAGTCCTTGTCAAACCATCGCACTCATAGTGTAGCAGAGGAGTTTCGGAGATTCCGTCAGCAATACCCAAACGCACAACCACTTTAGGCCTACAGAATGGTTGAGAAATATCACTGAACTAGAACAAGTTGAAATCTGAACAAAGAAAGTTGTGGTCGTTTCTGAACTGAAAGGTCTGCTGCCAAGCAATCATGACCACCTTCTAGAAGAGCAGGTAAGAGTTTTTTTTTATTTATTCGGACAATGTCCTGGATAGCCCAAGAAAGCCTCGACAGGAAGCTTATTTCCATTGGGGTCCATTTTACCGGGACGGAATTGGGACAGCCAGGGGTAATCACCCTACTCATTTCGACACTGACTGTGATGTATATGCACAGGTATGACTCTCTGTACATGGGACCGACGGCTTAACGTTCCCTCCGAAGGACGGGGTATTATCATGGTTCATTTGCCCAAGTCCAATTGAACCACGGGGAGAGCGAAGTCCAATTTTAATCAATGCCTCTTGTACAGATTAAATCCAGAATTTTTTTTTTTTTTTTTTTTTTTTCAGCTTCCAATAGCCGAGACCATCCCGGATTTTCCCATTATCATTGCGCTTATAATTTTGACCACCTGAGGTCTAAGAAGTCTCTCGAACGTCATGAACACACATTGCAGAATTTCCGAAATCTTCCCAAGCTGTATCACAAATATGACGTCACCATTCAGTAATGAGTTTAATGAGCAGCGCTCTGCATTTGTAATCGTTACGAAGAAGTTTGTTCGTGCTCCGCTAGGTGTAAATCAATGGCACCCGCTTGAAGAACTTTCCTGGTATTACTTCCGAAAAGGGTGGTTCGGCCTTCACACAGAACCTGATTGCCTCTGATCTCCCCGCTGAGCGTGAGGATTCTTGTCTTGTCCTGTGGTCTCCCCTGTCAGTACCTGCTCGCTAGTGAAGCTAATCTCTACACCACAAAACATTGTTTCTCAAGTATTCGCATATCATGACTAGCGCAGGCCTTTTCTAAGATTTGCCTTGACTATAGCGTCATTGAACGTGAAGGTTTTTCTAATGCAAACAGTAAAATAATTGCTGATACAATTTCCAATGTGATATGTCTGCAGGAAAGCCATAGAGGAACCGATAACCATTGCCCAACCATACCAGGAATAGTCCTTGCAATCGAGAGAACACATCGAGAGTATGGAAGTGCTATATATCGAGGGTTATATATAACCAAAGGAGGGTCTAAAAGCCAAACAATTTGCCACAACAATATAAACAATTGTCCTCTGTGATATCGTATGTCCCCATAGGGGAAATATGCTCGCAATAATCAATCTACAATATCTAAATACTTCCGTAACATGAGAATATCTCAGAAAGGGAAAAAGCGTAGTTCATTTGGCCAAGTCCAATTGAACCACGGGGAGAGCGAAGTCCAATTTTAATCAATGCCTCTTGTACAGATTAAATCCAGAATTAAGTACCCGATTAAATCCCTGCAAGTTGTCCCGCCGGGAGTTGAACCGGGGACCTTTAGCACCAAAGGCTAATACCCTAACCATTGGGCCACGCGCTCTCCCTGACGAGTTAGCTGTCGTCCAAATGGATTGACAATTCCATCTGGCACTTTCAAATAATACGTTCAGCCCGATTAATTTCACTCCTATTGGGTGATAAGAAGACATCAGTTGAAGTCCTAAGACGTCGACGTGATTTCTGCCAGTGCTCAGAAACCGTCCTCCACCTATCCTGGAAGACCTTATCATTGAAGATGAGCTTGGTTTTGCTTTTAAATACCTCTGTGAATACTCATAATGTAGGAGCGTATAGAGTATGCACCAAGAGGTTATACACCGCTAACCTGACTGTCGTACTGATATAAAATCGTGGGTGGACTACTTTCTTGCCTTAAAAAAACAGCGACAGAGTCGTTGATAATTGTCACATCTCAGGGATTTTATACTCACGAGAGAACATTTTTTTAGAGTACGTTGGCTAAATACCTCATACTTTTTAATTACATATCTTTTCACTTCATTTTGATACACCCTGTATTACGTGACACTTCTATAGCGAATTTAGCCCAGCGAGACCATACTTTAGTATAGCTTTGCATATAGCACGTCACGCGGCCACGTCCGTGATAATTTTGGTGATACCAGGGCCGGCGAGAGGTAGTGGGGGCTCAGGCAATCCGTAAATGTGATACTTTTAGTTTTTCTTAGCTTACTATGTGTCTCCTCAAGACCCCAGGCCCAGGGAAAGCCCCTTTTACACCACCATATCGGCGCGTCTGGATGAGACACTCACTTCCCTTCACCATAAATTGAAGATCATGAAAGAAAAACAAACTATGAAATAAGTAGAAAAAAAAAAAAAAATCAACCCTTCTATCCATTTGTTTTGTGTATCAGTCCCTGAAATAGCTTCAGTGATAGTGGCTTTATACTTTTACCCAGTAAAGCGCAACACCGGGTGTTTGCGGAAGAGCACCTGCAACGGCAAATGGAAACTGGTCCTAATGTAGAATGATTTTTGAAACACTACGAAAATGTAGAGGCCTTTAATCAAAATTCTCTCTCTTCGTACCTAAACATGAGGTACACGAATTTTTTTCCATTTCATTTTTCTTCCCGCTCATACCATGTTTTCATGGATTCCGCGAGTTATTAAAGCAATGTTCTTCAGCGATTTCCTGTCGAAAAATGGGATCTTTAGGGATATTTTGCATATAGCCCTATACGGCTTAGTGCCGCAACCGGAAAATTCCTATTTCATATCGAAAATCATACGTCCTCCACTGCAACATAACGCTTTTAATCATAGCGCCCTCTTAGTCGCTCGTACTTTGCAATCTTATTTATTATAGGTGGCGCTCTCCCATTATTCCTCCCTACCAGGGAGGGCCGGCCAAGCAATCCTAATTTCAGACGTTGCCATTGTTTACACGTCAAATGAAATCTTGACGGAAAATCGAATTTTTTAATATTTTTTTCAAGGAATCATTTTCTTATTCCCAAACCGTTGGAGATGACGATCAACTCCACTGGCAGGGTTATTTCTTATTTGTTTTTGTATTAATAACGAACGAGGATGAGATCGTATGTGGGTCTGGGAACACCCAGACCAACCACATCAAAGCACCCAAATTGGTTGGGGTTTGGGGGGGGGGGGGTGTGGTTTGGCACTCCGTATTGTTGTAATTGCTTTTGACATATTTTTTTTTTGGTGAGTTTGGTAAGAATGAGGCTTGACCGCCACCCCTGCTCCCTACCTCCTATAATCTATCTACTAGGTTTCCTATCAAGTAAATCCAAGCGACCGTGAAACTTTCAAACATTAAAGGTGGTTCAACGAGAGATTTCACACATCAGGTGTCCCTTCAAAAATTGAAAGTCCTGAATTTTGCTCTGATTGTAAGCTTTCCATCAAAAATATCCCCATCGGAAGGATGAAGGCGAGAAATGTTTATCTTTGGTAGCAAAATTGGGAATTTCTAATTTCGTATGGAGCAAATACAAAATTCGCGTATGTTTTATATTGAAAATAAGCAAAATGAAAAATCCGCCCGTTTTCTCTCTTTAAGGACATAGTAAGGCGTAATATGACACATTTCCTATACAACCTTGAAAAATTCTAATAACAGGACTCTTTGTATATTCTGGTAGGCCTATAGATGATTTACCAAGATTGTCCCGCCTTCTAGTTGGCTGCGTGAATATTGGTCAGATATTCAATGTCAAAGGTCCAAGACCTTCATACGGCCTATGAGGGGTTATAACTGCTCATCCAATTGCCTAGAAGCAAAAGAATGGTGTCCATCCATGTTTTTGGGGTCAATACCACAATAAAACAGTTGTTTGAGGCTTGAAAATGGAGTCATCATTATCTTTCAGCGTAGAAAGCACTTTTAATCAACACTTTTGCACTTTCTCAACCTAATTGCCAATTCGTCAGTTCTGTAGAAGTATCAAATAAACCAAAACATTGACCATAATCTATAAAGAAACAGCCAAAATACTATTGTAAAATCAGTGGAATATCGATTATACTAATAACTAATTAACCATCTTGGACAAATATTTATTTTAGGACCACATCATACGCCTCATTAAACTATTGAAAAAAAAAACTCCTGAAACCTGCAATCACAGGGCGCAGTTATCGCCCTTGCTTACCAAATGTTTTTTTCGCATAACAAAATAAAAACAAAACCTTCAAACACCTTCTTGATGGTGGTATAATACAAAAAAAATTGAGGAGGACCGTAATAGTAGAAGCTTAATGTTACACATGTGTCCTATGTAAGCCTTGAACAAATTCAATAGGACTTTTTTGTCTATTCTGGAGGCCTATATCTGACTAATGAAAAACTTTTGTCCGGCCTTCTAGTTGCGTGCCTGGTCAGATAATTCAAGGTCAAAGGTCAATGACCTTTATAAGGAATGTGATGGGTCATAACTGCTCAGCCAATTGGCCTAAAAGCAAAAAGGTGGTGAATCATATACCCATGTTTTGGGGTTCAATAAAAACAATAACATATTTTTTAGTCTTACAAATGCAGGCCACCATTGCTTTTCAGCATAGAAAGCAGTTTTTAATCAAATTTTTTACAAGTTTTTCTCAACGTAAATAAGCCAATTCGTCGTCCTGTACAAATTTCGAAACAACAATATTTGACCTTAATATAATAATATGAAACAGCTACAATATTGTGTCAAATCAATGAATATTATTATTGGACAGATCATTGAACTGATGAGTCCTGTGGTGATTTAATAGTGTGGTCTAGTGATTGACTTTTTGCATAAAGATTTTCATTTGGGTAACTATTAAAAACCCAACCACTGTTAATTGAGGAACTCCCGAAATATCGGGACAGGCAGCGCACCAAACATCACGACCACTCAAGGGGTGCTGTAATTCGCCCTTCCCAAAGTTTTCACAAAAAAAAAAAACTCAGACAAACCTGGCCACGACCTTCTTGTAGGGGGAGAATAACAAATGCGTGAGCGATATAAGGTCGTGAAGGTAGGTAAGGTATCATACTCCAAGTGGTATCACACTCCTCACTCTGAGAGGGAAGACACTGAGCCTACTCGCTAGCTCCTTCCACAACCTGTACTTTTGCCAGCTACCACTGCATGGCTTAATTGGTGGCGCAGGTCGTCAAGAAAAGAGCCAACGCCAACACACCCCTGTCACGCCTCACCAACTATCGCCTAAGCTCCTGGGTCAAGATGCAAAGTCGATCAGCCAAAAGGGATTGGACAGCGACACCCTCTCTGTTTGACTAACACATGCATCAATAGACTTGTTGGAAGTTGGAAGTGAGCGTGAGCTCGCACATCATCTGCCCTAACCCCCAAGACCAGTTCAACCACTCATGGTGTTTTTGTGTGCATTTCACAGATGACTGGAGGAAATCCCTTGTAGTCCCTTTCTGCATGCTTCTCTGAGCTCTCTGCGACCCCGGTCTGAACTATGTGAGACGTGGCAGCAACACCAGTTTTCGGGGTAAGAGAAGGTGATTCTTAGCCAAAAAGCCTGCATGTGGAAGAATAGATACCTCCTTGCCCAAAGCGTGTGGCCCCGTCTGTAGACAATGCTGGTATCCCCTAACCCCCTATGGCCCCAAGCCACAGCCCCTAGGAAGTTCCAGAAGACTAACCTTTCGTTGGGTTTAAACTGTGTCCGACAAAAATTGCAAGACCAATGGCAAATCCCACTCTCTGGAACAAGGCTACGAACCAGGGACGATCCTTAAACATACCCTTCAACAGATTGGACAGAGTGGTACTGAAGAAAATCGTCATGCCATCACCAAGCCCTTTACGGGTCTGACCTGTGGCTTGTTTCTGTAAAAAAGAACCTCGGACAGTCAGGACACTAGTTAAACCCACTCCTAAAAGACGTCCTTGAAGAGAATTGGTCAAACCTGGTCTATGGTCTCCGAAATTGCATGGATCGAACTTTCCCCCCCTCTATCGCACCCAGGCTTTAATCCTATATGATCTAGTGAATTTTCCTGAACATTAAACAATGGCAGCCTGATCAGAAAGTCCCACCTAAGTGTAGTCTGCAGAATGCATAAGACATGTTCGGAGCATGGGGTTGTGCACTCTGTAGGAACGCATCACTGGAGTCACCTCTTACCTGGTCGCCCTCCATTTGGAAGCTGTGGGGGGTCTGTTCCCGTACAAGCAGATCTACGGCCGGGAAACAACAGCTGCCGTGGAAATACTGGGCTATCAGCGGACCAGGCAATCTCGAGACAGAGCTACTCGAGGACTTCTGGGATCATGACAACCTGGAGAGCTGTGAGCAGCGAAGGCTATCAATCCTGACCGGTCCGCTTCCATGGCATCCTGTTTTGGCCGCCAGGGATCCGGGTTCCCAGAGTCTGCCCCCTAATATGCCGGCAATCTTGCGATTCATGACTGAGGCGAACAGATCCTCGTGTGGACGGTCCACCATAGAGAAGATTGTGCGGCAAACTGCCAATGTAGAGCTGCCACACCAACGACGACCATCTGACTTTTGGCTGTGTCGGGATTAGGGACCCTCCTGGGAGCTGTGCCAAACCATTGTCCACTCCAAAAACACGAGAGGCGATCAGCCCGATGTCCCATTCTCGGCACCACCCGAATATTCGAAGAATCTCCCTGTATAGGCTGGGACTGATTACACCCCTTCCTTATTGATCTGTCACCACTGTCATATTGTCGCAACGGACCACAATTACCTTCCCCCTGACCACGGGGAGCCAGTGCCGCAATGCCAGAAAGACGGTGGACAACTCGAGGATGTTATGTGGTGACTAGCTAACGGAGGCTTTTCAGCGGCCTGCCTCGATATGGAGGTGAGCCCCCCCCCTTAAACGCATCCGTCGTCAGGGTGTTAAAATGCATCCATTGTCAGGGTTTTGATAGGTCACAGGTAGGCGGAATGGGACTCCTTGCCTCATATGAGGGGCAAAGTCCACCATTGAAGGCCTGAGGTAACCTTCGGCTTCCTGGGGAGGAAGGTGGGGGGGTTTTTACCACTGAATAAGTTTTTTCTTCCCCACTACAACACATAAATTGAAACCCTAATGGCTTATTCCTCTAATCTTGGGACCATCATTTGCTTCATTTAGAGCACAATAATCTGTCACGCCACCTTGACCTTGTGGTAGTGGTAGACAGAACTCAGTTTTGGAGTAAGGGGATGGTTGCCACCTTATACAATAGGTTTCTCTTCACTTCTATCAAAAATAGATGCTTTATGCACTTTGAAATACCCCTGTGTATTTACAAAACTTAATTTCCTTTCATAATCACCCCCAAAAACCTAACCAAATCACACATCCTGTATTTTTAACTCAAAATAGAAATTGGCGATGTTAGCAACAATCGGAGAATCAGTTTCTCTTATTACTTCATTAAAACATTTACTATGACGTCAAATGGTGGACTATTGGAATGTTTTTTGATATCAATGTAAAAAAGAGGAGACTATACCAACCCACATTTGTATACCAAGATCAAAAGGCCGAGGCTTTGAAACTAAGAAATCCAAGGAGCTCTTAATCAACACCGTTAAATGGTTGAGTTGGACGTTAAAGTACAATTTCATGCAGATAGTGCATACCATTTTGAAAATCAAGGAAGGTGCATTTGATCGTTTTTCCTATATGCTATTTGTTTGTTTGACCCCAAAAACCTTGGTATAGACACCTCATTGTGCTTTTAGACCAATGGTTTGAGGCGTTGTAAGAATCCCTGATATGCTACAGGTCATTGACCTTTTGAACCTTGAATATCGACCAACGCAGATTACAATGACTTAACATTTTAGATTTTTTTTTTTAATATTCGATAAATTTATGTAGCTTTAAAAGACACTCGTATACACGGCTACTTTGTGAAACACATTCCCTCTTTTGGATTAGGTTACAGCAAGAAGAATACCAATCTTGGCAAAGTTCCTAGATATGCAAGCATAAATTTATACATGACACACACATGAGTTCAAAGTGTAATGTGGTATACACTTGGCATATTGCCATGCGTGATCAAATTTCCGCTCAAGAAAGAACATGTTTCCAAACTGTTTACACAGGCTTTCATACCCAATTACGTGCCCGGTCTACATGGCCACTCATAGTGGTCCATTTGCATATATAGTTAGCATTACACACCATTAATACGGTATCTAAGGGATTAGGCGATGATTTTGTGAATCCAAAACGTATTGCAAAAAGTATTCCCAATTTTGGATACAACCAAATTACTACGTTCAGATAGTATTACACTATATAGCCTTGCACAGAAAAGAAAGTTTTTGGAAAAACTTATAGTCGATGGAATGGTCCTTTAGTTGCTGTGTTTTGGTAGTCTCCATCGGGGGGCTAGGGGAAAACCAAGTGTAAAATTCATAATTAATTATTAAAATCATATAATCGTCTGTTCCACAAATAAAACTGGCACATTTTCTTGAAAAAGAATAAAATGTCACTTCAATTTCATTTCCCCAATATCAGTGACTAGTGGATACACATTAGACTTCAGCAAACAATGGAGTTATAGATATTCAATCACCGGCCCGGTATGCGGTGTAGAAAAACACTTCAAATTCCCGTTCATAGGGAGTGCAGGAGCATTGTTATATTGTCGCGCAGCTGAAGAGATTTAAGCTGTTACGCTCTCCAATTTAGACAGTACTTTTCAGGACAAAATACTTAACCTCATTCACAGATAAATAAATATTGAGCTTCTATAGTGCGTGTTCAATTAACTTTGGCCATATTGTTCATCATTTATTACAAAAGGAAGAAACATGAACAAACATCATTTAAGAGAATGTTGCTGGGCAAGCTTTGACCTAACAACTTTGTGCAGAACCAAAATCCGTAAACTTATTGCTTAACTTTCAATTTACCGCGTTTTCAGAAGAAAATTTAGTGTCAACGACCTATATTATAATGTACACTGGTTAGTTATTGTGAGAGAGGACGGGTATTTTGTCACTCAACCGAATCGTGCGGTGGTAACACCTGGCTATAACAATGGCCCTACATACCGGCCCATTGTAATATCTTTAGCTCATGGTTAGCTGAAGTCTATACATATCCATTGGTCTCTGATATTGGGAAAAAGAAATTGAGGTGACATTTTATATATTTTAAAGAAATGTGCCAGTTTATGTGCGGGAACAGACAGTTATGTGATCGTAATAATTTATTATGAATTTACACTTGGTTTCCCTTACCCCCCAGATGGGGACTACAGACTGGTCTATACAGTTGGGATTGGTCCACGTCCCATGGTCTATTAGCCCGAGTAAAGAAAAATAAGGGCCGGGTTTTTGAAAAAAAGAGGATTACAATATTCATATTTTACCATATATTTAGCATACATGGCGGCGGAAGCACTGCCTAAAAAAAGCAGACGCCTGTTTTTCTAGGGAGTTGGAAAACCTTCACGGAAATTAAAGCACAAAGGTTAAGGTTTCCGAATTCATAAGTGTGTCAGAAAAAAAGTGTGTCAGATGGGTCAGGTCCGGAAACTCCCGTTTTTCTACTCCCTTCTAATGATCACAAAATCTGTTTAAACATGCTTCTGGAACATTAGCAAACCTGTTGCAATGTTGGAAGCATTTCAAATTCCGAAGCATCCTTTAATTGCCAAAGTTATGACTGATATATTAACAATAAAATGAATATCTAAGTGGCCTGAAAGCGAAGGACGCTAACATGTAAGCGTTACGTAACAATCATTAAGTTAATCAATATTCTTATATCCAGCTTTACTCCAGTGGATATCAAAGTGATGTTATAAAGTATTTTAGGTTGTTCTAGTAAACTGAACCATCTGGACACTTTTTTCTGACCCGCTAATGAATTCGGAAACTCTTCACGGAATAAAGCACGGGGGTTATTCCGTTAAGGTTTCCAATTCAGAGGTGTGTCAGAATAAAGTGTGCTGATGGGTCATGTTACGGAAAGTACCGTAACTTTAGGGTAATAATGGTTTGCAAAAACTAGTTTCATCACGGCCAATTAATTAAATATGACATGTATAAAATTGGGTTATACTCTCTGTGAGACATATAGCTTTAGTATATGAAGTTATTCAACACGAAAAATACATATTCTTTGTCTAATACCTTGTGATTTGCCCTTTAATCTCCCGTAGTCATGGCGTGTTTTGCTTTGGCCCCACAGTGACGCAAGACTACAACACAACGTCTTATTTTGCATACGCACCTGAAGAAAAATATTACGGAAATCTTAGCCACCGAAGCAATATCAATGATCATCATTATTGAGGCACATTGGTTTAATAGCAAGCATGATATATATAATAATGAAGTTATATAAACAATGCATCGGTTATTAACACATGATCGCATCTACAATCAGGTTACAATTACAAAAACTCGAGCTATCGTTACAACGCAAGATAAATACACCCTAGTTTGAGTTATTTACCCCTGTGTACGGATACTGACTACATATCTCGAGAACCTAGCACTTCTCCTGAGAAGAGAAACAAGCTTGCAGGAAAAAGAAACTGTTTTGCAACGTGTCTTTTGGCTTGTGAAATCTGGCCCCAGTAGGGTTTCTTCACCTTAGCATAATAATAACTAGAGGCAACAAAGACTATACAGACAAAACTAAAAGGCAGTGCCAAAAATCTTGTCATTAATACCACGTTACTCCCGATGTAAATTGGTACGAGTATTCTAAAATTCATTCCGTTTATTGGTGTAAATATTCCTACTAAAAATGCATATTTCTCTACAACAAAGAATTGAAATCAAATTTATGATTAAGATGTAGTATGTATGTATTATTAGAGGACCATATATATTTTCACTGGCGTTAAAACACTCGGTGTTATTTTAACACTGCTGGTGTTTTTAACATTTAAAGGTGCATTGCCACACCCGTGTGTGTGTGTTATGTATGTGTGTGCCTTTAAAATATATCTCTAATTCGTTGCATAATCACACTTGAACGTGCCTTTAATATAAAGGACACCCATACTCTCATTTCATTACGAATGTATCCACATAAACATTTGACTACGAAATTTACATTATCAATTTCAAATGTACATTAATATCAGCATTGTTGTAACAATATCGTAAAGCAGCAGGAGTCAGGAGTGGCTGAAATGACCGTGAACCTAAAGAGTCCAGTTAACAAGCTGAATCATATATCCAATTATTCTGATATTATTCCAGTTTATGAAAATTATGATACCAAGATTAAATCATATGACAAAATATGTAAAAGCAACTGTAAGAACACTTCCTATGTGAATACAATAATGATACAAGCAAAATTCAACATCTGTGCTTTGCAACGTTCGTTTCGTTCATCATCTGAAAAGTTACTGAAACTTCCACAGGTCAACCTAAAATCAGCTGGTGAACAATTTCACTTCGCTGCTTCAGCTGTTTGGAATTCGCTTCCAAACAGTATCCCCAAGCTCCAAGACTTCAAATGTCAGCTTAAAACCAACCTTTTCGTCAAGCTTTTCATGGCTCATAGCTGTTTTTTTTTTAATTTGTATGTGTTTTCTGTTATGGCGCTCTGGTTCTTTTGTAGATTTTGCGCCTTATAAGAATTATTATTAATACTGTTAATATTTCATGGTTAAGGCAAGATCAATAACATTAATTGGTATTCCACATTATAGTCAAGTGTGGATGTGTAGTGAGGATAAGGGCGAGATTGCAACATCTATGCTTGAATCGGTCGGAGATTGTTTAGAATTATATCTTTCGTTTCTTTTTAACCATAAATTCCATAAGTGTCTATTTATACTTAAAATAAGGAGTGTTTCTAAGTATTTTTCTCTGTCGGTTTTATGGTTTGGGGGTCATATTTCTTGTGACAAAAAAACCTGACTTTTAACCCTGCATAATCATATTGTCCCACGGTACAATTTTGGCATCATCATATTGAGCGTTGATGCCACTCTGCTGTTCTAAAATAGGCCTACATCTTGTACATTCTAAAAATATTATCTTTCCAGATTATTTACAAGTGCATAATACATTTCATTGCTGATACAATATAAAACTACTGTGATATGATATATAACTAAAATCAATAATGATTTCAAATGGTATACTTGTAACACACATGAACAAATCATATGCATATTTCAGCAAAAGGGAACACAAATGTCACTTGATAAACATAGAAATATAACCAGTAAATCTATCAACATTGTTCCAAGTAATATATAGTTTTAAACGCTCTCACTCTGATGTACGGTGCTTTATCGGCTTTCACGGGAGGTCAATAGGTTAACTTGGCCAAACCTGCCTCCAGAACAACCCAAGCATACAGAGAATACAAAGGAGTCACCTGCATAAATAACTGAAATGTTCAGGTCAAACAGGTGCATGTATTGTATTCTTCGCATGCTTGGATTATCTGAGGCAAACAAAAGTCTATTCAATATAATTCACCTTCCGTGAAATGACTAGAAAAATAAAAATAACGTTTGCATCCGATGAACGGAAACAGAGTATAAACGCCACGCGTGACAATGCGTGAGGCGTATCCTTGTACTTGGAAAGTGGATATTTTTTCCGTGCGTGGATCGATCAAACAAAAGAATTCCACGTTTTACGCATCTCACATGGTCACCAAAGGTATACACTATTTTTCACTATTTTTATTTCCGTTCCCCGAGTTTAATACTATCCATTAACAGTCGAGGTAATTTCCAAATATAAAGCCTGTGCATGTACGCTAAAAGAATGGAACTGAAGGCATTCCGATTCTTTGTTGATGTGCACGCTGTGCAGGGAGACACAATAGACATTAGTTTATGGAGATGATACAAATGATTATTAAATTAAATTAGGTTATCCCGTGGGCGCAAAAGAGCATTTCCAATGTGAAAATAATTGTTCGGATTTTATCATGGTAGTAAAGAATATATTGTAACACAAAAATGCTTTGTGTTTGATACAAAACGATGCCCATCGATGATCATTGACTTACATAGTAAGAAATAGTAACTGAAATGTTCAGGTCAAACAGGTGCATGTATTGTATTCTTCGCATGCTTGGATTATCTGAGGCAAACAAAAGTCTATTCAATATAATTCACCTTCCGTGAAATGACTAGAAAATAATACTATCCATTATCAGTCGAGGTAATTTCCAAATATAAAGCCTGTGCATGTACGCTAAAAGAATGGAACTGAAGGCATTCCGATTCTTTGTTGATGTGCACGCTGTGCAGGGAGACACAATAGACATTATTTTATGGAGATGATACAAATGATTATTAAATTAAATTAGGTTATCCCGTGGGCGAAAAAGAGCATTTCCAATGTGAAAATAATTGTTCGGATTTTATCATGGTAGTAAAGAATATATTGTAACACAAAAATGCTTTGTGTTTGATACAAAACGATGCCCATCGATGATCATTGACTTACATAGTAAGAAATAGTAACTGAAATGTTCAGGTCAAACAGGTTGACTTACATAGTAAGAAATGTGTACATTTGGTCAACTCTTCAGAGGTGTCAGTGTACGCTAGTTATCATTTTATAACGTATTTTATAACGGTGCTACTAGTGATTGTCGAGTGTCTTGAGAAAGATACACGCTTGCCCATATTTGGTAATTGCCAAGACTGATAATACTATCCATTGTACTATATCATGCCTGAATTAACAAACAAATAATAATAAAACCACTTGTTCCTGTGTTCCATCAGGGTTCGTTTATCCATACATACATCTGTAGCGTCTAGATCTCTTACTTAACAATAACGTATTAAAATGCTTGAGCTACGAAAAATACCTAAGTCTCCAAAAATAGTTATGACTTATTGGAAGCATTGTGGATGGAGACACGACTTTGATGGAGTTATATGCAGATATTGTAGAGCTGATGCGTGCATTAAAAGGGTTGCTTATATTTTGGCACTTGAAAAATTTACACCAACCGTAACCATAGCAACCCTTCAGGTAGAGATGACACTAATAATCAAAAAAACAAGAATGAAACAAAGATGATGGCTTAAGTAGACAGCTAATTTTATCACATCTGCCCTTTCTAAACCCCTCAATGGTTTGCAGATGGCCATCGTGTTAGTAATTTTGTGTAAAAATCATATGTTAAAAAATACAATTGCTGGAGAAAAAAAGAATCATATGATAATTTTGTTGATGCACCAAAGTGTTTATACATTTTTTTGAACGTTGAATCCTGGTGATCCGCGCCACGAATGACTTCGTGAATTCTTAATTCAAAGAACTTACACATTATTTTGTGCTGCTTTCCCAAATCTGACCTTATTTTTTAAAACAAAATTAAGATAAACTTATATATAAGATATACTTATTAGTAACCACAAATCCTTGGACTTGTTGCATACATGATTTTTTTACTTCACAAAACATGGATTCGCACCAACACTTTTTTAGGGGTGGTTTCCAAACTCACCCGCTAGCTGACCAACGGTTCATAGCGGCTGAACTATGATTCATTGTTAAAGGTCCCAGGAAATGAGATGATAAACCTAGTCCAAATCTTTACGGGGCATTCCATTCCAATAAACAGGGCCACAAAAAAAAATACACTACCAGTGACATCATTAGTGAAACTATTGATTTTCAGTCAGTGTCATGAATAGATTCACACCAGTCACCTGGAATTTTCTATTACTCTCTGAAAAATCAATAGTCACTAATGATGTCATCACCAACCCAAATATTGAATGCTTTCTCGCCCCTCCTTGTAGACTTGACACAAACCACATCAATTCTATTTGCATTTCCTGGGACCTTAAAGACAATAGAAATCAGTTACAAAGGGGAAAAGAACCGAGCGGAATCGGCGGAATCGGCTCAGTTTTGAAGCCGCCCTTTGCGGTGTCTCTGATTACATTACATGATATACATATACTTCAATGAGTAACCAATCTGAGTGCCCATCTTTAAGCTTTTCTTACGGTGTCTCTGGTTGGCTAATTACATCATATACCACTATAAATAACCAATCAAATCGATTGATAATGCCGATGGCATTACGTTCTTAAGCAATAGTATCACAATTGTTAAACTCGGTATTCTCACATTGAATTGCGCAGATTGTATCTTTAGATATCTTGATAGACAAGGTAAATTAAAGAGGTAAGGTAGACTCATAACTACAGGTGTTATTTTTATGATATTTGTGTTTCTTTCACGTTAATCAAAACAACTTGAAACACGGGGAGTCTCTCGTACAGTATTGGAAGCGACTGTCAACTCTGAATTATTTGACATAAACGTACACTATGTGTTAATTATGTGTTAGGAATTGTAATCAATAAGTATATTTAATCCGGTAAAAATGATACTCTGAATTAGTAATTACTTATTTCTGACATAAACTTACATCATACATTACGAATTGTACCAGTAACGCGTCAAATTACGTGCGAAAATGGATCGCATGCTCGGAACGACAAATCGTGTAAGTATACGTTACAACAATCTTGAATCATTTTCAGCTCGGTATAAGTCATGTAGTACACCTGCTCAATGAAATTGAATGATCGTACACATTTTGATAAAAGGTGTAATTTGTTATGACGTTATGTACATGTATACGTACATTTTCAGACATGGAGACGAGTTAAAATACCCCTAGGTTGAAGTCATACTTGAAATTCAAATTCAAAGCTGTACTTCAACTGGTTATTCAAATTAATCTCGTATGATGTAATTTAATTAGCCAATCAAAAAATCTAATATGAAAGGCAGGTAAATTTGTAGAAACAAGTAGACAGGGTCAGCGATGTCAACTTGGGGTTAGGTTTTACTCAAAACGGGCAAAATTCGCACTCAAAATGTTGAATGGTCGATACAGTATACCAGAGTTGGATGCCATTTCAACAAACATTTCAAAGTGTATCGCCCACATTGGACGATCCTTTTGTTGTGGAGAGTAATATACATTTAAATTACTTACACAGTTGCACTCGCACTCCTATCCTAGCCATAAATAATTGGGACACATGTGGTACAAGGAGTGGGTGTGACATTTAGAACAAGTTTCAAACATACAGAAATAAAAATGAAAATTCCAGAAGAAACTACTTATTACTTTTACTGCTAGCTGATAACAATGACACACTCGGCGCATTCAAACACACCTGTTAACCGCTCATAACATAGGTGGGACTGTCGGAGAATTGAATGGCCCAACGATAGGATTGTAGAAATGCAATGTTGGACATCTTCGTAGAATTTGACTATAACTTTGACACACAAACATAACATATAGGTCATACGTCAACACCCAATTCAGTTGGTACAAATTATACCAAGTTGGTTTTCGGTTTAAATACGCAACTTACATAACATTACTTTGTACGCACCAATTGGTATCCAGGATTGGGTACATACCCGGAACATTAACAGTACATGTCTTTGAAGTTTGTTGTGAACACTTAGTAAAACTAGGACTTTTTCATGCTAGCAGTAAAACTTAAAAAAAAAACTCTGGTTGGTTCTTGTCTGCACTCTGTGAATGACGCTGGCCTACAGCAAGAACACACTGCTATTACTTAGGCACTCGACAGTTTGGAAATGAGAAGAGACACTTTAGTCTATGTTATTTTAATATGAATCGCCATCTTATACTTTTAAAGAATTTAATGAATTCACGCCTAAGAGGCCCCGGTCGTACATACTTAGTTTGTTATTTTTTAACTAGAATAGGTAATTAGACACACTGCACTGGCTTTTAAAATAAAGTGTGACCATTTGAATTCCAAATCAAGTCAGAAAGACCATTGCACTGAAAGAATACCAATTTGATCTCTTACCTCATTTAAACCATCTGCCAGCATGGCCAGCGGGTGTCGAGTACAGTCGACAAAGACAAGTTTCACATATTCTCATTTACGACTAGATAACACTATATTTGTAGTCGGCATGGAAAATGTATTGAAACACACCTTATCTTGCGTGGTTGTTTATTTTAATAGGTATTTTAGAGCGAGTGCAGCAAAGAACAAATATCCACCAGGCTATAATAAGAACACATCTGAACTATCCAACCCCATATGAATTAAAAAGTTCAGATCTCCCATAATTTTAACCCCAAATCAAGAAGTAGTAGGTACATTTTGGATGAACATAATTTTGTACCTGTCACATTTATCGCCCCAAGAAAGGTGACGGGTAGTACGTCATTCAATAGAGCTGTTAGGTTACCTTGCATGAAAGGATGAGAGCAAATTCTGAAATCAATGCAGCTTTGATTAAAAGATTATAAAGGACACCTGTATCGTGTCAAAAACGATATTTGCTCACATATGTTAAAACCCGACTTTGGATGGATTTTGTAGGATCATAAAGTTCCCTTTTTATAGTTTGTGGACGTGATTAGATCCGATGCGGCAGGATATCTAGTCCTCCGGCTCATAGTCCACCTGCAATGAAGAAGAATAGGGCACTCTTCACGCAACATTAGTTTCACGCTTTACTCCGTTGTCGTCTATAGAGCCTGGACTATAGCTCCAGGAGGACTATATATCCTTTTACACCGGTATGTATAGCCTGAATATTCGTTCTGGTAATACTGACCGTTGACACCTTTTGTAGTGAATCTGTTTACCGCACGTGATGTGCTAAAATATCCACGCAAAATTAAAGATGCAACCCTGCCGTCCACTCCATGTAATCCGAGTCAGTCGTTGAATCTGAAAATAGCGGATCGGGGTCCTGGGTATGAGGCGAATATCCAAACAGCGCAAAATCAAGGCGGTATCGTGTGATCAAATTTTGAAGATCTTGCTTCGGCACTTGTTCATAATAAGACTCTAGAGTGGCGATATTAGAACTATTTGTAGGACTGCTTGCATCCGGCTTTGGAAACTCAACTAAATGATCCACTTTGGTTTTCTTTAAGACATATTCAGCATCGTTGTTTAATGTTTCAAATTTCCCTATGATATCGTAGTCGATATCACAAGGAAAACAGCGTTGGTATATTTCTTTCCAGGGTATTCTGCGTCTGTGGGGGTATAGGATCACTGACGAACTTCACAAATTCTTCAAATCTTAAATCGTACCCACCACGATGCGTCGCATTCCGCCAGTGTGTTCTGTTAGCATGATTTAAGGATAAATGTCTGTACCTCCACATGATCTGCATGCCGATAGTATTCCTCCAATATTCTGCCCTCTCGAAAGATGACTCGGGAGAGAGTTTGTTTTTAAAGGCTGAGAGAAGGCGTGAAAATGGATGGCGTACAAATAAAAATTGGTGTAGCTTGTAACACATACGAGTTTCTCTGCTCTCTATTGTAACTTCTGAAAGTTCTCAGTTTTCGCAATGATCTGTTCGCTGTGTTACTGTGAGATATCGTTAGTTGATTTAAAAATCCCCCTGAGAACTAAAAATACCCGTTTCCAGTTTGTACAAGCAACTTTGGGTACAAAACAGTAAAGTAGCTTGTGTTCTTCATCGACTATCATTGTGTTTTTATCCATGTGTACAGTCACGTCTTGAGCCGAATCATTGTGGTATCTCCTACAAGCATCTTTAAGTATGGCTCTCCGATTCTTCTGGATCTTTTCTTGTGCAGTCATGAAATTATCTTTCTTTGGTTCGTCGAGAATCCATGTATTAAACTGCCAAAAAGAAATAAAAAAAACATTTTAGATTGTAACACAGGAACAACATACACATAGCTTCTCTTAGAGATAAATCACCACTTCTCCGTAAGGCTGGAGATAAACAAAATTCGGCACCCTCTTTCCCGGAGGTTCTGTACCCGCTCCCACAGTTAGTAATGTTGCATCGCGATGTGCGGCTCCCGTAGTAGGGTACTCATAAATCGGCTTCTTTTCAAGTTAGCTGCTGCGCCTCAAAAGAAGCCTATTGTATGAGTACCGTACGACGGGAGCCGCAACATCGCTACTAACAGCAAGCGTAAAGGTACCGCATCAAACTCTACATTGCATTGATGCAAAACATTACATGCCAAAAAAATGGGCGAGTGTTTAGAACTACTAACTGGTTCCAGCTAGCGACAAAGAGAATCTAAGTTTCAAACAAGGAAAATCAGAATGAGATCGAACCGGGTAGGGAGAGTGAATCGGAACGCGACACGCTTGACTTAAGTTCTGTCCGGTCCGATTTGCGGAACACAATGCGGGTTCGAGATTCGGCGGGGTTACCTAATATCCAGGTCGAGTGGGTTAAACACAACGAGGTTCTCCCGAGGTAGGGGTGAGAAAAACCGTTCCTTGCAGGTCTACTTTAATCAACATTGGAAGTAATATTTTAACGAAACACATTGACATACGCTATTTTGTATGGATATGAAAGTCATAATAGAAGGGTCCTTTCAAGATATGAATATCCTTCATATTCACAACCACAGCAGCTCTGCTGAATTAAGACCACTAAAGTGTGTAATCCACTGTATGTGAGTGTGTTTGTTTGCTTGTTGTCATCCGCTTGAAGTTCAATTCTTTTTTTTTTGTTGTCCGATGGATTCAGAGTTTGCCAGACCTGGTTAGATGAACCTGTTACATGATGCACTTTAATAAAGTACGGCATCATAATTGTCAATATGACCATTGCACCCATTGTCTACTTCTTCTGCAGGTTTTGTGCCAAAACATGTTTAGTTTTTTTTTACCAAATTGTAAAAATCCTTCAACTTGTCAAGAACCTAAATTTTAAGTTAAATACTATATGCTTAGTTTAGGTTATAAGAATATTAATTGTAATTGTTTAATTCTGTTACCCTTGCATGTATAAGTAACTCAATTTTTGTAAAACTGCATGTATTTAGTTTTTGTAATAAATAATATTATTTTATTGATTTTTTAGTTTTTTTGTTTTTTTTTACTCTGTGCTTGTCTTCATTGTACTTTAGTATTGTATGACTTGTCACACATGTGTCCATAGGTATCGTCTGACTTTTATCTACCGGTTTCTCAATACTCTCTTCTACTTTCTTCCCTTTTCAATCTACCTCATCCAACCTATCTCTCAAGTTCCAACTCACATCTAACTTCTCGCCCTCTTTTTAGTCCCACCCCTCGTGTTCTCTCTCGTTCTCTCTCTCTCTCTCCTTCAAACCTCGCTCGCTTTTACGTCCATTTGATTTATCCATTTCAGTATGCCGTGCCCTGTAATATACGAACTGCCATTAACCACAGCATTACGCGAAGACTTCGCGCATCACTAATGAAGGTTTCACCAACAATAAAGCACCATCATCAAACTTAATCCCCTTTGCATCAACCCCTGACTTACGACCCCATATCATCCCTCAACATGTGATCACCCATCCTCATTACACACACAAACTATTCTGGTTCTGACTCCCGAACTTTAACACTGACGACAGCTTTTAACACACTAATAAAACCATTCAAGCAATGAATCATTTTCAATATCCATTTCAAATGTCGTTAGTTACAAAATCTATGATAGAAATAAAACTAACGACCTTGATCCCTAACCACTCTTTCTCTGTCTTAGCATTCTCGGAAACATGGCTTAATGACACCAAGTCACACACCTAACTATATAACGGCTAACGTACATTCCAGACCCGCCCAGGCAGAGGAAGGGGAGTTTGTCTTACTAAAATCACCTATATATAAATCCATTGACACAACACAGGACCAGATTTGACTCACTTTTCATCGATATCACCATTAAGACCAACAATTAGACCCAAACACACGTAACTTCGGAGTTATTTAAGATTGCATGAACACACAATTACCAAAAATTTTAACAGCAGCTTCGAGCAGATTCTACGCTGATGAACTAAATAATCCCAACCGTGACGTCTATATTGTCGTCGACTTTAATATCAATCTTCTCAATTATTCCACTAACCACACATTAATGATTTTATTAACACATCAATTGCAAACTCCTATTATCCCAAAATAACAGCGAACCTACAAAGAATTACGCTTAACACAGCCACGCGCATAGATTACATTATCACCAACTCCACTGACACAGAATCCACACCAGGTATTTTGTTCACGGACACCACAGATCACTTCCCCATATTCCTCATTACATTCTCAGCATAAGCATGCCCACAAACACCAATCACTAAACGTGACTACGAGATCACAACATTCGTACCTTTAACCGTAGACTCAACACTGAATCATGGAACATATACTCACAGAAATGACTAACAATGCGTAACAAAGGTGCTGAAAAAGAGCTACAAAAACAACAAAACAACATGAAACAAAAACAAATAAAAAAATACAAAAACAACACCAAACAAACATCAAAACAATAAAAAAACCCACCCCCCACCCCGCACGCCCCCCACAGCCCCACGCCCCCATCCCCCACCTCCACCCCCCACACCCTCTGCTGGCTCGAGTCCCCACTCCCACGACACCACCCGGCGCCCAGCCGCCGCCCCCCCGTCGGGCACCCCTCCCCCTTCCTTCCTGTATCTCCTCCCCTGCTCCCCGTGTCGCCCCCCCCATCCTCCAGGCAACTTCATTACAACTTATACCAAACATATAACGAATCATTCCAACTACAAAAGAAGACCTTAAAAAATCGCAACCATAAACAGCCCTGGACGACAACAGCAATTTCCAGTCAATCAAACCCAGCACGGCCCTCTACAAACATACCTGAAGAAAACACACCACACCAACAACAATACAAAAAAAACAATACAAAACCAATTACCTCACATTATTCGAATTGGCCACGAAAAAACAACCACACAGAACAAATTCAGAAACTCAAAAATGATCTTACCAAAACCTGGACCTTCCTCAACACATTATAGGCAGGAAGGTTTCCACTAAAAAAATCCCTGACCTTTTCACTAATAATAATAAAAAGAGAAAATTGACCCGCTTGACATAGCCTACCAGCAATTCAACGATCACTTCACTAAACCTGGGCAAAAAAAATTGGCTAACAAAATTCCACTTTCCATTAACTATTTCATAAAAAACCTTCCCAAAACACATTCACTTCCATTTTTCATGAATCCAGTACTGTAGAAGAAATGCACAAAAACTTCGCCACCTGTTGAAATGGTAAAGTGCGGGTACCGACAAGATAGATCCGGGGATTGCTAAACCATAATGACGAGTGAATCAATGATGCAGTAATCCATTCAATGGGGATGGTTAGGGAATGTGTAGTTGTGGGGGCATAGGTTCATGTAGGGTTATTACAGGTCAATTGACAAATAGGCCCACGGGTCTGGCAGGGTGATCTTGAGAGTTGGTGATAGACAAATGAACGTGGAAGAATGTTTAGATATGTGGCCGGGTCAAAGGTCAAGTAGGGTCATTGGAGTTCAAAATGGCATATGGGCAATAAGAGGTCATTTCTTGTGCATACCATAAGAATTTTGGACCGGTGGTTTCTTGAATAGTATTTTACTAGGCGATCCCTCGGATGTGGGCTAGAACCTGTTTTCTGTTTTGCGATCACCTGGCTTGAATGACCCTCGGGTTTGCGGTTCCTTTGACTGAATGAACCCCTGATGACATTGTTATGACCTGTAAAAATTTCACCATCAACAATGACCCCGCCCACCAAGTTTCGCCTGGATACACCAAAGTTTACCCATTGAAGCTCCGTTTGACTTTGAAGGACCCCTGATGACCTCTGATCCACTCTAACCAATACAGACTCGGTCTCGTAAGGTCAGGGGAACCCACCAACAAGTTGCAGAAGGTGAAATTCCTCGGCTCAGCGAAATGTGCAGTCAGACAAGACACTAGTGACAGACAGACCCACCGGTCTAAATATATAGATGTGCAAAGGTTTGACCGTGGGGCAAAGGTCATTAGGTCATTAGAGGTCAAACTCTACAACCTATATGAGTCCTAACAAGTCCTTGAGAATGTTTGGTGGGTCACTGTACTTATTGCAGAAATTGAAGAAGAAATTGTATATACTAGTGTGGAGACCGCGTCTTAGCTAGCTGATATACCCGTTAGATGGTATGCTGGAATTGTTGTCAGAACAGAAACCAAGGTATTGTAATCGACCTAATTAGCACCCGGGTGCTTCATATCCATACGTCAAAGCATGGGTAGAAACACAGCCCAGTTACCCAATAATACCCCTACATGACTTCTGACCGCAAAATGACCCCTTGAATGTGATCCACAAAAGTGTACGGCAAAACTCTACCACATATCAAAACTCATATCCAACTCAAAGCACGGCCAAGTTACCCGATAACGACCCCCGATGACCTTTTGACCCCCAAAATGGACCCCTCGAAACATGACCACAAAAATTCGTATGCCAACTCTACACCATAACAAAACTCATATCCCTACGTCAAAGCACAGCCATGTAACCCGATAACGACCTCTGTAGGACCTTTGGACCCCAAAAATGACCCTTGAAAACAGATCACAAACTCGTATGGCGAAACTCCTTACCACCATACCAAAAACTCACAATCCATACGTCACAGCAAGCAGCGCGTCAAAGCTACGTTGCCGATCTGCCAACATGATATTTTGGAATCGGGGAGATTTGATCTTGGATCGGAGATTTGAGATTAGAATCCGGTAGATTTAAAAAAATACGAGCATTTCAGTATAATACCTCCATCAGATGGATACAGCCAAGGATATTGTCTAAGATCAATTGAAAGCTTCCACATTTACGGAATTGTCAGTAGGAACTTAGTATTGGGTTTTAAAAGAATGACATGAAAAATGTTGAAGTAAAGTCAATTTAAAGGTTCGTAACTTGAAAAGAAGCCACCTACATAGTTATGTGACTGCATCATGAGATAGAGCTCTTTAAAATTAAATCTTTCCTGAAAAAAATTACAGGGCTCCGCCGTATGACAGCTCCATTTAAGGACTGTCAGTAGAACTAAGTACATATGGAGATTTACAAAATGATTGAAATGAAAAGTCGAAGTAAAAATCACTTTAAAGGCTCCTACTGAAAACGGATCCATCCGACAAACATATGAATCTGCCCCATGAGATAGAGCTCTTAAAAATAAAGCTTTCCCGAAAAAAATTGACAGGCCTCCGCCGTCTGACAACCCGTTTTTAAGGACTGTCAGTGGAACAAGTCCACAACCAGGCCTAAAATAATTATAACTCACCTTTTGCACTAATGCAATGATGGAGCAATATTCCAAAAGGCAAACACAATACCAACAGTATCATTATCTTGTAGGCCTATTTCCCCCCCCCCCTTTTGCACCACTGGAAGTTAATTTGTAACACTTTAAAAAGACACAGCATACCTATAGCAGTTAAATGTTAAATATAAAATATTGCTGGGCTTGTCCATCCGAAGTCGGTGATAAAAACTATGTCAGAAACCAAGGACTGATCTTTTTGCCTAAGATGTGTCGTTTATTTTTCTTACTTGTTATACGTTTTATTTTATCTCAACACCACCATCATTTTCCAAGACTCTGAATGACCTGTGACCCCAAAAATGACTCCTCGAAATGTGACCATAAACTCGTACGGCGCAACACTCTACCAACCACCACCATAACCAAAACTCATATCCATCCGTCAAAAAGCACGCCAAGTTACCCGACAAACGATCCCGGAGACGTTGAACCCCACAAATGACCCCTCCAAATCGTGACCACAAATCTTGCCGCTCGACGCTCTACCACCACACCCCAACTCATCCTTATGTAAAAGACGTTACCGTGAAACACATTGCCGGACAAACCCACAAGCCACAAATTTGACTTTTTAGTAATATATAAATTTTGACCAAATGGGGTCAAAGGTCACATAGGGCCATTAGAGGTCAAAGGGCACATGTCCTCATAGGTCATTCTGCGCATACCAGTAAGTCCTGGACCAGTGGTTCCTTTAGTTTTTGTCACAGCATTTTAGTTTCAGAAGTTTTTAATTCTGTATATTGACAAATGGGGTCAAAGGCCATATAGGGTCATTAGGGCCACTCTATATATACTCAATATGCGACTTGGCAGTGTTTCTTTTGACTACGTGTGCGTTAATCGGCGAAATGTCACTAACAGTTTAAATCACACTCCGTTTACCACTGCATGCCTTACAATGATTCTTAATGCAGCAGCTTGATAACAATCGGATCTTGCATCCTCTTTTACAGCAATACCTTGACGCTTGGTTGCACACTTAATAAGCATATCAGAGGGGTCATGACATCTGGTAGCAGAGCACATTGTCGGGTTTTACGGGGGTTTTAAAAAAAATTCCAACTATTAGTTTGTCGATGATTTTCAGGCCCTTTGAGGAATTCCTCTATCAAAAATAGAGGTTATTATTGACAAATTTCACCTGACTCTTGTTGAACATTTTTAGGCTTTCCTAGTCAAATGTAAATTAATTTCTGGCAGATGTTTTCCAAAGATTTTCCACTTAGTATTGATATGCTTACGCGCACTTATTTCAACATTTTCCGCTTTTCCCGAAGCGGGATATAAAAGGGTTTAAAAGTTGAATTTTAGGCCAATCATGTAGTTGAGCACCGTCGACACAAAATCTAAAACCCGTCAAAAGTAAGGGCAAGCGTTTTTTATCGTTCCAACTCGCAATAGAATATAGTATCCCAATCTAAGTTTTATTAAAAAATATTCCGAGTATGCCCACCGCTGTCGCAAGTGAATACCGCTCTTTGTTTATCAGTTTATAGGATCGAATATTTATATCTAGAAAACCTGAATAATATTAAAGTACCTTCACTTTCAAGACCACTTATATAAATTCCAGAACGTGTTCAACATTTTCAAGGTGCCTACACGGTCACGTCGTGTTACATCGTTTAGAGGGAACAAACACCACCTCTTGGGCATGGTGGTATCCATTTCGCAACAATTTTTCATTGTAATCGAAAACAGCCAACGAGAACTTAATAATGACAACAGATACGGTTTTCTCAGCGTACAAACCAAAATTGTTTCTCAAAGCCTCCAAAAATATAACCATATACATAAACTAAAAATTCTAACTTGCCTCTAAAACAAACACCCAACACACCCAACTTTTCACCATCCATATCATAAACACTATGCATAGTCAGTATAATGCCATACTGGGAAAAAAGGCTTGCCTTCTTCAAAGACGATACCACGAAACAAATTTTGCTAAGTACGGACTTAATATTTGAGTTTTGCTTCAACTTAAGTAGCAAATTATACTTTTTGCTGAAAATTCGTTGAGACTTTGTTGCAAAATACCCCACCCGAGTTCTTAACATAACTCAAGTCTGATCTCAAGTAAACACTCTTTTGTGTCTTCATCTATATATTAATAGTCGGTCGACCTTCATCCAGGAAATTTGTTTACACTAAATCTACTCCTCAAGTCAAATGAACTCGCACTTGTGTTGACCTCGTCCCTGGTAAGCCCTTGGTAGGTATGGTAACACGATCACCATTTCATTTTCATTCACCCGAAGAACCCCACTAGAACCGGTTAATAGTTGACACATAAACCAATAGCATTCAGTAGAAAAGAACGACAAGCAGTGATCAAATATGTCCAAAACTTGACAAAAAGATACCAAAGTTACAAGACTGACTTCCGTCACTAAAATTCAAAAAATAAACACGATGGGCGAAAGGCCCATTAGCTCTAGAACCATTGCCGATTTTCGGCGAAAACGGACCTAAAAAAAACGGCCGACGAGTTCGCAAATAAGAGCCGACATATTAAACACGCCGCTCTCGATGGCAATAATCCAATCAATTCAATGAATTGATGATTAATAACAGCATATCGCCTCTGATGCACATGTTACCAATCACTTCTTCACCGAACTTTCCCAGATACTCCATCAGCCAAGGTCTTCCAATTTAAAAAACAAAAGACGCACATAACATTTAAATTACATGCCTATTTCTGTTCTTCCAGCTTTTCAAAACTGCTTGAAAAATCATGTACACACGTCTGGCTACGTTCTTCAATAAGCACAACATTCTTGTCGATGAACAATAGTTTTTTAGAGGCCCAAACGCCCAACTTACATGGCACTCCTTGAAATAACAACGAACTCAACCTGCACTAAAAAATAACTCCACCCATGTGGTATTCCTGGATCTCTCCCAAGGCTGTCGACACCATTGATCACAACATGCTTCTTCACCAGCTTTACCATTCGGTGTCCGTGGAGTAGCCTTGGTGTTGTTCAGGAGTTACCTCACTAACCGCTCACACTCAGTCTATGTACACTCCAACGCATCATCAATCAAACCCATCACAGTTGGCGTCCTCAAGGCTCATCTTGGACCTCTACTTTTCATCATTTACCTGAATGACATCCCCAACATCTCTAACACACCTAAAACGTATCTTATTTGCATATGACCAAACATTTTTTCTCTCAAACTCTAACTAATGCACTTTTTAAACAACATGACTCATGAACTCGCAAAATCACTGACTGGTTTAATTTCGGGCTAACAAACTTCTCCTCAATTTTCAAAACTAACTACATGCTTTTCTCTTACACACAACACCATCACAACAACATTCAACAAATAGATACCGACATCTCCCAAGTACACTCAACAAATTTCTTGCATACTATCGACGACAAACCAAGACATGGAACGAACACATACTCTTTCACTACCAAGCGTCTCACGCAATTGGTACCAATCTACAGAGTTAAACACCACCTTCCAGACTACACCCTAAAATCACTACAACACACACTAGTTCTCCCATCCCTTAGCTACTGTAACATCATTTGGGCCTCAAACTATCATTCAAACGGCTCACCAACCAAACATCACACAGAAATGGGCCTTTCGCACTATCACACAAACTACTCTCCCCTAGAACTCACACCTTTGCATTATTCACTCACGGAAAACACGTAAATTAGAGCACCTCAAACAAATTCAAACAGCGCCTCTTCATGTTTGACTATCACAACACTCATTTACCTCCACCTCCGAACTTCAGGAAGTACTTTACCTCAAACATACATATCACAGCTATAAACACAGACAAGCTGACAAACTTCATCTTCCCCTCCCAACATCTACCTCTGAAAAGCACTTAATTCAGTATCACGGCGCAAAACTTTGGAAGAATCTCCCCCCAATCCATCACAACATTACAAACCAAAATACTTTCAAAGCTCACTGAAAAAACATTCATCAACCAGTACAATTCTTATGAAATTCTCCCCAAGTCCTTATTCTCCTCCCCTCACTTTATTCTTCACTCATTCTATCTTCCTCCTTTACTTTTTTTCTTCACCTCTACCTCTTCAACCCCTTCTCCTCCTCATTATGCCTATAGTCTACAGTCCCAGCAGTATGTTTGAAAAGTCCTTCCTTTCTGTTCAATTCCCGTATCCTGTCTCTTCCCGTTAAGTGTATTTTTAGGTTAGATTATTGTTGTTTTCTGTGTATGTCTATTTACCTATTTTATTATATCACATCCCTTACTTGTGTCATTTATTGTAATATTATTGTAACATTGAGATATTTTACTTTATGGATAACAGGGCAGTAATACTCTAAGCCCTATCGGGTTGTCCCATTACTGGTCCTAGCATATATTTTCCGCACCTTCTCATCTTAGTACAAAGTTTATAAGTTAATACTTTATTTTATTATGTATTATTATATAATATACTGTATTATAACATTTTTTGTCACGTACGATAATTTCTGCTGAATAAAGGATCTGAAATCCTTGAAATTTCCCACCACAAATGATGCCTTTTTAGGTGATGGGTCAGGCTCAAAGTCCTACCGCATCACTGAGCTCACCCGCAGGCTCGAAAATGAGCACTATCTGAGGCGGGTTTAAAATTGCACCGTACACCGTCCTTGTGATTTTGAAGGACGATTTTAAGGACTATTTCGAGCACTCTTTGTAATATTTACCTTGTTCACCGAAACAACAAGGCATACGTTTGTTTAACTTTGTGATTTTTTGTCAGTTTATATACATATGTCGTGGGACCTGATCTGGATATGATATATCATACCCAAAAGAATGGCATTATCAACTATAACAAATATTTAAAAAGTGTTTTATATATCGGGGTTGTCTTTATATTTATTTGGTTGTCATCGACTGACCACATGCGTCACTTGATTGTTTCTCGTGGGTTCTCTTCAGTTGTATTTTACCTTTGCGTAAGTACAGGCTTCGTTGCATGATGCACTTTAATTACACTTAACTGCATAAGGTTTGCACTTCGTTAGTGCATAACGGGGGGTTCCTAGGGACCCCCCCACCCAATATAACCACTTTCCTAAAGTATTGTTTAGATGAAATCCCCCACATTTTAGAAGGCTTCAAGACATCACAATAAAGAAATAAAACTCAAGAAAGTTGTTTCAGTAAAAAAATTAGGGGCAAAACATGATTTTAATTTCGGCGTCAAAGGTGCGAAAAAGACACTAATTTGTTTCTTCTGTCCATTTTTCTACGGCATTGCTTTCCCTAGACTTGGCTGTTGCTTTAATGTTGAAGAATGAACTATATTACCATATAAAGCACAAACCTAAATGTCCTCATGCCATTTTATAGTTTTTAGGTTTACTTGGAATAATTTACATAGGTTTTCCTACAGTAATCGCTAACATGATGATATAAAATATAATGGCTTCCAATGGGCCTAACTATACTTTGCAGATTTTTTAATTAATTATTTATTTGTTTATGTCCACTAGTGTTAATGCATATGAAAATCATAATCACCGTAACTCTAATAAGATTTTTCATTTTTGTCATGGCACTTCCGTTAGTGCATAAGGGGGGGGGGGCTCCTAGGTACCAACCTAATTAACTCAAAAACGACTGCGATGGATTGTGATTTTTTGGCATCACCCATTCCGTCGTCTACAACTCACCTTCATCCCAAGTCCCCAAACAATATAAACCAAATATATTGCGCGTTAAAATCGCCGGCTGAAAACCTAAGTTTGGTTACCTAGGACCCCCCCCTTAGGCAGTTAAGTGTTAAAGGGCATGTCTCCTCCATTGTTCAAATTTTCAGCAAGTGTCAACGTACCTTCGGGCACTTTTCGGGATGTTTAGAAATGGAGCGTGACCAGCTGACAGACTAACCCAATGACTGACTGACTGATTAAAGGGATGACGCTGCATTAAGTATCATAGTATGCAGAATGATAAAGGTACACATAAGTTAATCATACTATACTACTTTTCACAAATTGATACAATAAAACATTTACAAGAAGCGCGGGTAAAGCATATTCTACCACATCCAAATTTTTTTTGGTTGAAATCATGTAAGACTGTTGTATTATTATAAGATAGTGAGAAATCAAATATTGGCTGACTTCGATCACCCGCTTTGGTGGGAGGTATCGGCTGCCTCATAATTCAAAATGCTAACCGCGTCATAAATACCAACATCTTTTAGAGCCTGAATTGCGTAACCGTAAAAGATTAAGTTATCTCACACTTGGAGTGATATGTATAAAGAAAGGTCCTACATGATATAAGAGTAAGTGCGAAAGGCATAATGTAATTATGCAGATTTTTTAAATCTCTGGTTTACGCAGTTAACTTGCAAGTCAGGAAAACTATTCACAGCTATTGATTAGCAACACCAACTCATACCAAATGAACATATGCATCCTTAACCTTCATCTTTATCTCGCTGGGATTATTTTTTTGCATTTTGTTCATTACGAACAATACATGAGTTGCATTAGCGTTCCTGTGTTTGTTAAGTAGGTGATAATAAACAAGTAGAAATAAATACAAGTGGTCCCAAGACCATCCCTCCACGGAGCACTCAAGTCTCCAAAGCGAATTTGTTGACAATGTGTACAGAATTAGAAAATGGCAGATTTCTAACGTTCGACTTGAATACTAAGTAGTGCTGTAACGGTTGAGGGCCCATAGAACAGTGGTACCTTGAATAACAACAAGCATAAGATTAATTAACGCAAGTGAATTACCGTAACAGTAAGACGGATAATGATAATAATTATACTAGTGCGGTTAGAACCAATCTAAATCCTGACGTAAACGACGACAGTAATGAGATCTGATCAAGCAAAATTCGTATGAAATCGGTCAGATACGATTTTTACTTTTCCATGTAACTATATGCAGCATTTAAAAAGCTACATTTTGCTGAAACCCCCATTGAAATTGACCAATTAATTCCAAAGATATAATCAGGTGAAGGGTGGCAAAAACAATAGGAAAACAAAAGACATTTTCGCGTATGTTTGGTTATATCTCAAAATCAATATTTGCGACTTCCGACTCATTTTGCTTATGTCTGGGACATGGATATTTCTATGTCTATAATTTATTTATTAATTAATAACTAATTACAACTACATTTCTTCTACTAAAAATATGCATGGGATTTCCTAAAATCTGCTTTTACGCGTGCTGCTTTTAATGTTTTAACCGTATTAATTTGTTACACAAATCTTGGTTTCTTTGAAAAAAAATGATTACATCTGTATACTGTTTATCAGTTTGCATGCACCGACTTACTATTATTATCTTAATGACGCGTCATACCTTTAATCAGTCGCTCATTAAGTCAAGTCATTGGGTTTGTCTGTCAACTAGTCACGCTCAAATTCTTAACATCCACCAAACCCTTTTGGAGTGACTTTTTACTCTCATGGAGTGATCCCTCAATTCACTCCTCATAAGAGTGGATTTTAACTCTCTTACATTAAGAGAGTATGAAGTTGATTTCGGTGTATACTAGCATATGGTTCAATTTAAACCGTTTCTACTTATAAAAAACGACGTAAAGCCACAAGCAGTCTTATCACTTATATTTTTTCAAAAATGATATGTCCGACTTGTCAAATCATATCAACAAATTGTAATTATTAGGCCTACCGTTTTGCGTGAAAACAAGCATTAAAACGTTTTAAAGCCGACGTTTTAAAAGTGGAGTTTGCCAACTTCGGATATATAGGCACAGTATACGACACACTACGGTTCGTTATAGAGTAACCCTGACCTATACACTCTAATCCTAATTAACTATTTAACTATAAACCTTAACCTACGGTTAAGCACTAAAGTGACGTTAAGCCTAATATGCACCGCACCCAGCGAACAGTTACCGACTAAGTAGGCCTATAGAGGCAAAGTTTGGAAAAGATTCCGACCTATAGTATTAAAAGGATATCATGATTTCCTATCACGAATTTATACCTTTTTACGGCTTATACTCGTGGAAATAGAGTTTCAGCATAGAACCACAAAAGTTTCAACTTTGTCCTCTATATAAAATTTAATTTAAGGTATTCTAGAATCGTTCATTGTTCTTAATGGGATCTTTTAAGATCTTTAAAGACCCTTATACAAACAGCATGGAACCATTAATTCCGTTTAGAAACTGATAAATTAAGGCACCTCGAAACCCTAAGGGAGGAATCATCATTTACACCAGGGGATGGAGGATTTCAGAGGGGAAACAGTTTTTAACCCTATTTTGACCATATTTGACCTTTGACCCATAACACATGACCCCCTTCGGAACCCAGCCATCGCCTACTTGAAATACATGTTGCAAAGATAGGCACCCACACTTGATTCGATCCAAAGATATTGCTTGGGACGCACACACAGGGACGCCTAGCATTTCTATAATCCACCCTTCGCCAACCAACTTTATGACTGCTTCAAGTCAAACTTCTTTTCTGAGTAGAATTATAATATTTACATAATAAAACATCAAAGTTGTCTGGAAATTACATATAATACACAACTCTACATTAAGCTACATTCTTCCTGTGAAATGCTATGATTGTGCCTGGCAATCTTATACATATTTATAGAATCGTCCCACTAATACTTCAGAGATCCACGTATTTTTATCGTACATCCTCTGCTCCTGTGTGAATTGGCAGAATCAACAATTGCTTTAGAAACCAGTAATTTTCTTCTTATTACGGAAGTGGGTAAATTGACTATATATACGAAATATACACGTACCTATCTTTGTTAACGGAAACCACTTTGAAGTGGAGCTTGTTCCTATATGCATGTTACGAAACAAAGCTTTCCTCTCTTTTTAACAATTTAAATTCTGCACATAACTTTAGTTTATCAAATAAGGAGTTTCAAGTTTTATAATTGCTGCATAACTTCTATTAAAAGACTTCACTTACAAAAAAAAGCCAATAGAATCGAAACATTTTATTTTTCAATTCCGGTGAATTTTCAATTGATGGATAAAAATCAATGCACGCGAGCTCGGTTTGAAGTCTTGTCAAACTGAATTTGCGTGTATTGATTTTTGCCAGTGCACGGACTGCTAGTATCGCCTGCCGTCGCGGTTTGTGAAAAATAGGGCTCATGTGACCTTTACCCTTGATATGTGACCTTTAACCTCAAACAAATGAGGGTTTGTAATATCCATAGACCAAGTTTGGTTCCGATTGAACTTCAGCATTTCAAATTGAGGTTAATTTTACATCTTACAACTTGACCTCACATGACCTGACCTTCGACCTTGGTATGTGACCTTTGACCTTGGTATGTGACCTTTGTCCTTGGTATGTTACCTTTGACTTCATCAACAAATGAGGGATCCCATGTTTCACCTGACTCAAGTTCGGTTTAAATCCATTAAAGTATGAGGATAATAAAGGCATATGTTAACCTGTTTTCACAACAGACAACTACAACAACAGACAACATCAACAGACTTCAGCAATAGACTACAAAAACAGCAGTTGACAAAGTGATCCCTATGTGTCTTTCTGCCTTAAAGTCACAGGAGGAGATTTTTTTTAGGATACGAATTTCTCTCAAATTGCACTGGATCGGTCGTAGACTACCTACCCAGAACGTTTCAAAAGTTTATTGGACAAACAAGCACAAAAGAAAACCGCAAAGCCTTGTTTGAACTTGCCTGCTATCGTGCACGACAGAAATTACTAAATCACCATCTTATTACATATAGACGACGTATTCGGCTTATTCACTAATACATTCGTAAGCATTCCAAATATGCAAAAAACAAGGGTTTGAAGAAAATTGGGGGGGGGGGCTTCTTTCTGCAAATCTCATGTCTCTTTAAAGCGGCACTGGCACATTCACAAAATATGAAATTTTCTTCAATTTGCTCTCAAATGATAGTCTAGGCCATCCATTGGAAGAACAGAGATATATTTTACACATAAAAATAACATACCCAAAAACAGATAGGGACATTGATATGAGGATAAAGACATCCAGGTTGAGCTAATTTGTAGGCCAAACTTTTAAGTTTTCCATAACTTTAATCAACAAATGTGTATATTACATGAATATTTTTGACTCGTACTCACTGATATTAAAACCACAAAGGTTATAGACCGGTCAAACAGTGTGCATAGCGTGGGAAACATGCATACGGCGTGCGTGTTCTCGTGTTAAACGCCATTTTCGTCGTCTGCTGAATTTATCGACGCTAAATTACAAAATCGTTCTGTTTACCCATAAGGAAGCTGATTTGGTCTTAATCATTTCGGGTGAGGGCTTTTGTATATAAAAGCTTTACAACCATGCAAAAATATCAATTTTGAAAAATCTTGAGGGCGCACTATTTTTCAAATGTGCCAGTGTCTCTTTAACCCTCGTCTACCGAAGGGAGGGGCTTGCTAAAACCCCCTTTTTGGTGCCAAATTATTCAATGTAATTGTCAATTGACATTTTCCGCTCCTTTTAATCCAAAAACAAACATCCACCGGGGTAGGGGATAGGGAAGAGAAGTACCAACATGCCTGACACAACACAGAAACATCACAGACACTTGATTTTGGTACCAATAGATAGCTATGGTCCTCCTCTTTAGATTGATACCAAAATGAGTACCAACATGCCTAGCATTACGTCACAATGACGTCAAATTTCGCATGTCAGCAAAACTGCCATTTCCATAGACACACACAGTGAAAAATTCAAATTTTCACCAAAAAGGTTAGGAAAATCAGATTTTCAGGCGGTTTTTGACTCTACTTGATGGGAAATGACTAGTTTAAATAATGACAGCATTTTAGAGCTATAATAAGGTGTTTGAGTCGCTAAAATTGCGAAATATCAATTTTCCACCCTATATTCAGTATTCTATTACCTCTACCGCCCATTATTGGAAACGCAGCTTTCTGATTGGTTAGTTTACTGCCCATTATTCTGCAATAATGGGTCGCGAATGCATTTTCTTATAAAATAATGCGGTTATAGGTAATAGAATAGAAATAAAGGGCTTGCAGTATCATCTATGGGCTCATAATGTGTCCTCGGCCGGAAAAACTTAAAAATAAAAAAATAATTATTTAGTTTTTCGCCCTCGGACACATTATTCGCCCATAAATGATACTGCATCTTAATTTTCGTACTTTCCTCAACATATGACGTCATGGTGACGTCATAATGGGGATGTTGGTACTTATTTTGGTACCAATGGAAAGAAGAAACTCTAAGCTGTCCTTTGGTACCAATTTGCAGGAATCGGGTGTTCAGTAACGAAAATCACAGGGTGGGTGGGTGGTAACCACCCCCCTTCGGGAGTTTGTTACAAAAAATGGCTCAGGTAGACGAGGGTTAAGGCAGGCGACAATAAACATGCAGGCATTAACCTAATTAATAAACGCTATTGCACCACCTATTTATTGTTAGAAATCGGAATAAACTATGGAATCCAATCCAATGTCACGCGTGCTCGTTCAAAAAAACATTGTGCTCGTGCATTGGTATCCCCCCGTTCCATACTAAACGTTTATGAATCCATGTATTGCCAACGATTTCATTATAACAATAATTAATGATAAAGGTCAGTATAATGAGATATTGTATAAATTTCTGAACTGATTAATCACCTATTTTACAGTAATTTACCATTTAAAGTACATTGCACTTCTCTTTTAATCAGGTATAAACCCAATCAAGTATAGAAGCTTTCGTTAATAGGCATTATCAAAGCTATTTATATAATACGTCTAAAACCTGTTAGCCTCATTACCTCCCTGACTATTATGCATAATAGTTAGGGAGACTAGTGACTTTCCGGGTGACTCTTTTCTTGATAAATCGTTTTAAATTAAAGAGCACCATCAATTAATAATTAACCATTAGATTCCATTGGAATTATCTACATTTCTAATTGTGTTCCTATAAATGGCTGTCAGAGGACAACTGTTTTAGGTCTGTTGGGACTTCTTTACTTTGCCTTGAATTTCTTTTTAATAGACTTTCGATTTGTTCGTGTCACGACTAAAAGGACATACAAGAGCTATTGCACTGTAAAAACAGGAAATAGTCCATTACTGAAATCTCCACATATAGTAATATAAACAAAAGATTTGTATGTTATAGCGCCCTCTATTTCCTAATCGCAATAAAGATCTGTATAAACAAGTTAGAAAACCAGATTTTAAAGAAAAATCACGTTTGCCACAACGTGAAATCGCAAAATTTGCACAGGACGAAGCAAGTGGAACAAATAATCCAAATCAGATTTCAAAACTTTTGTTATTGATATTGCTTGTTTTATTGTGGGTTTGGCAAAATAAAACGAAACTTTCAAACAACTGTGGTGTGCGTATGTGGGCGTGGGGTCGTTACGCTTGAGTTGGCTGATATTGATAATAAACTCTATAACGTAACACAATTTTAAATGGACGCATCGGTTAACAAGTTTAGTTAATATTATAACAATCTTATCACATCAAAGTATCTTTTTACGACCGCGAAATGGGTAATTTAATCCTGTTGCATAACATTTCTAATATGATTAATGATCACCAATCAAAAAACACCTACTTCAAAACAAGGGAGTTTTAGACGCCGCCGCACGCCGATGTGCTACTCGTTAAACGTGAAAATCTTTTGTTCCATCGACCCATGCACAAAAATTCCGCGTTCAGGTGCAAGTACACAACAACGTCGCGCGCAATGCACCTAAACCACTAACGCATGAAACCACAACGTACGATGAAACACCACAACCCGTCTTCATGTATTTAATCAGCGCAGTCAAGTATACCCGGCAAGTATACTCTCTTCATTCCCTGTCATATTCCATTATGTATAATAAGGCTAGCAGCAGCATTATGATTCTAATTCTCTTTTTAGCGTGCTAGTCTCATTGCCGTTCTATTTTTAACATGTAATTTTTGGCCAATAGATGTCCGTTTAAATCAGACTTAACAATTCCGAAATATTACGTTATCATAGTATTTAGGGCCAGATTTGGGTGCTTACTTTAGGAGAGAATAGCAATTAAAATTATAGAAAATATTTAAAAAAAGAAAACAAATATAAAACACACTATCTCGCGCTATAAAATGTATCCGAACCATTTTGTTGCTAAGAAGCAAAGCATTAAATTTAGGTATCCATGTTATCAGGAAGCCACGCCCCTGGACACTTCTGGATACGCCCGCTGATGCGCAACAACGGCCAAAGAGCTACAGGCATTCTTTATATCACAGTGCCTAAATGCGCGAGGAGGGCAGGGAGGGGGGAGGGGAGGAGAGAGGGATCCGCGGGCACCCAACATTTCGTTTTGTCCCCCTATCTGCAATTATTAGAGGAAGCGCCAAAATATTTGGAACCCGTGTTAATTTGGCGTTATAGGCCTAAGTCTCGTTATCTAATCGTGGTCATTCGTTACTAAGTGTGCCCCACCGGGCTTTTTTTTTTTCCCAAGGTCAAAATTTAATTATTTAAGAGAGACATTTTTTGCTATAGGTATTTACATACAACGAAACACGACTAAGATTATTAGAGCATAATGAAAAAGAAAACCGATGGGACATTGATATGAGGAATTAAAGACATCCAGGTATTTGTAGCCAATTTTTAAGTTTTCCATAACTTTAATCAACAATGGGTAATTAATGATATTTTTGACCTCTATCACTGTATTAAAACCACAAAGGTAGGAGGAAAAGTAGTAGGGGCGGGGGGGCGGGGGATCCCACCCTTGATCCAACAGTGTGCATAGCGTGGGAACATGCATACGGCGTGCGTGTTCTCGTGTTAACACGCCATTTTTTTATTTTTTTTTTTTTTTTTTTTTTTTAATTATATTATTTATTCTGATTACAAAATCGTTTCTGTTTACCGTTTACCCATAAGGAAGAGCTTGATTTGGTCTTAATCATTTCGGGGTAGGGCTTTTTGTATATAAAAGCTTACACCATGCAAAAAATCAATTTGAAAATCTTTGAGGGCGAACTATTTTTCAAATGTGCCAGGTCCTCTTTAAACCCTCGTCTACTATATATACCGAAGGGAGGGGGTGCCTAAAACCCCCTTTTTTGGTGCCAAATTATTCAATGTAATTGTCATTGACATTTTCCGCTCCTTTTAAAAATCCAAAAACAACTCCCCCACAAAAACCGGGTAGGGGATAGGGGAAGAGAAGTACCACATGCCTAACAACACGAAACATCACAGAGACCTTGATTTTGGTACCAATAGATACTATGGTCCTCCCTCTTTAGATGTAATACCAAAAGATACACATGCCTCGCATTACGTCACAATGCAACTTCAAATTTTCGCATTTCCCAGCCAAACTGAGCCATTTCCATAGACACCCAGTGACAAATTCAAATTTTCACCAAAAAGGTTTAGGACAATCAAGCATTTTCAGGCGGTTTTGACTCTACACTTTTGGGAAATGACTAGTTTGAAATAAATAATGACAGCATGTTTAGAGCTAGAATAAGGTGGTTTAGGGGTCGCTCAAAATTGCGAAATATCAATTTTTCCTCCACCCTATCTTCAGTATTCTATTACTCTAACCCTCTACTCTAACCTCTACTACTCGTATTACCCCTCTAACCATCCATTAATTGGAAACGCAACTTTCTGTTGGTAGTTTACTGCACCAGTATTCTGCAATAATGGTCGCGAATGCATTTTCCTTATACACTAATGCGGTGAGAGGTAAAGAATAGAAAGAAAGGGCTTGTTGTAGTTCATTCTATGGGCTCATATAATGTGTCCCTCGGCCGGCCCGGCCCCCCTTCCCCCTCACCCCCTCCTCTTTCGTTTTTTTCGCCCTCAGCCACTTCTTGGCCCATAAATGATACTGCATCTTAATTTTCGTACTTTCTCAACAAATGACGTCAGGGTGACGTCATAATGGGATTTTGGTACTTATTTTTGGGTACCAATGGAAAGACGAAACTCTAAAGCTGTCCTTTGGTACCAAATTGCGGAATCGGGTGTTCCGTAACGAAAATCACAGGGTGGGTGGTAACCCCCCCCCTTCGGGAGTTTTGTTACAAAAAATGGCTCCGGAAGACGGGGGTTAAGGCAGGGCGACATAAACATGCAGGCATTAACAACCTAATCAAAACGCTATTGCACCAGCCTATTTATTGTTAGAAATCGGATAAACATGGACTCCAATCCATGTACGCGTCGCTCGTTCAAAAACATTGTGCTCGTGCATTGGTACCCCCCCCCATCCCCCCGTTCCATACTAAACTGTAATGAATCCATGTATTGCCAACACGATTTCACATTATAACAATAATAATGATAAAGGTCAGTATAATGAGATATTGTATAAATTTCTGAACTGATTAATCACCTATTTTACAGTAATTTACCATTTAAGTACATTGCACTTCTCTTTTCAACTCAGGTATACAGTAATAAACCAATCCAAGTATAGAAGCTTTCGTTAATAGGCATTATCAAAGCTATTATAACTAAGTCTAAAACCTGTTAGCCTCATTACCTCCTGACTATTATGCATAATAGTTAGGGGGAGACTAGTGACTTTCCTTCCTCCTCCGTGGTGACTCTTTTATGCTGATAAATCGTTTTAAATTAAAGAGCACATCAATTAATAATTAACCTTAGATTCCTTGGAATTAATCTACATTTCTAATTGTTTCCTCTAAATGGCTGTCATAGGACAACTTTTTTTTAGGTCTGTTGGGACTTTCTTTACTTTTGCCTTGAATTTCTTTGTAATAGACTTTCGATTTGTTCGTGTCACGACTAAAAGCCATACACAGCTTATTGCAACTGTAAAAAAAGGAAATAGTCCGCCTTACTGAAATCTCCACATATAGTAATATAAACAAAAGATTTGTATGGTTTTATAGCGCCCCGGTATTTCCTAATCGCAATAAAGATCTGTATAAACAATTAGAAAAACTCAGATTTTAAAGAAAATCACGTTTGGCCACAACGTGAAATCGCAAAATTTGCAGCAGGGGAGAAGCAAGTGGAACAAATATACAATCAATTTGATTTCAAAACTTTTGTTAATTAGTGATTGCTTGTTTTATTGTGGGTTTGGCAACATAAAACTGAAACTTTCAAACCCCCTGTGGTGTGCGTAGTGGGCGTGGGGTCGTTACGCTTGATAGTTGGCTGATATTGATGCGAAAAAAAAAAACAAACATTTTTTTTTGTTGGTTGGCCCCCCGCCCCCCCCCTACCCCACCTCCCAACCCTTTGGCGGGGGTGAGGTGGGGGTGACGCTCGTTGCCCCGCGGTTGCCCGCGCCCGATCCCCCCCGGCCCCCCGCCCCCCCCCCCCCCCCCCCCCTTTAGTTTTTTTTAAGGTTGGGGTGTTGTGTTATGTTTTTTGTTGTGTTTTTTTGTCCCCCCCCCCCCCTATAAACGTACCAAAATTTTAAATGTAAACCGCATCGGTTAACAAGTTTATTTATTTTATAACAATCTTATCACAACTCAAAGTTTCTTTTTACGACCGCGAACTGGTAATTTAATCCTGTGCAATCAAGTTTCTAATATGGATTGATCACCAATCAAAAACATCCTACTCAAAACAAGGGAGGTTTAGACGCCGCACGCGATGTGCTACTCGTGTAAACGTGAAAATCTTTTGTTCCATCGACCCATGGCACAAAAATTCCGCGTTTCAGGTGCAAGTACAACAACGTCTCGCGCATGCCACCTAAACCACACCATGAAACCACAACATTCGATGAAACACCACCCCGTCTTCACTGTATTTAATCAGCGCAGTCAAGTATACCCGGCAAGATACTCTCTTCATTGCAAGTAATCCATTATGTATAATAAGCGAGCAGCAGCATTATGATTCTAATTCTCTTTTTATACATAGCGTGCTAGTCTCATTGCCGTTCTATTTTACATGTAATTTTAGCCAATAATGTCCGTTAATCATACTTAACATTCCGACAATATTACGTTTTAATCAATATTTAGGGCCATATTTGGTGCTTATTTAGGAGAGTAGCAATAAATTATAGAAAAAAATATTTAAAAAAAGAAAAGTTTTTTAAATAATATAAACACACTATCTCGCTATAAAATGTATCCGACCGAAACCATTTTGTTGCTAAGAAGCAAAGCATTAAATTTAAGGGACGCCTTTATCAGGAAAGCCACGCCCCTGGACACCGTCTGGATACCCCGCTATGCGCAAAAACGGGCACAATCGAGCTACATGCATTCTTATCATAGTGCCAATCGGAGGGGGCAGGAGGGTGGAGGGGAGGAGAGAGGGATCCGCGGCTGACCCACAGTTCTTTTTCTTCTGCAATTTTTAGAGGAAAGCTCCAAATATTTTGGAACCGTTAATGTTTGTGCGTTTAGGCCTAGTGCCTTTATGGCTAATCGTTGTCCATATTCTTAATAAGTTGGCACTAACGGGCTGTTTTTCCCAAGCGTCAAATTTTAATTATTTTAAGAGAGACACTTTTTGCTATTAATGTATTTACATACAAACAAAAAACTACTAAGAGTATTAAGGCATATGAAAAAAAACAATTATGCTGATTTTCCCGGAACCTGCTTATCACCAAAAACCCCGTTTACAATTCATCCGCAAGAGATTCTAGACTTGATTTGAGTTGTGGAACTAGTTACCTTAAGAATCACACAGGTGCTGTTTTCGAAACCCGCTGCGAATTCCGAAATCCAAGATGGCCACCGGTAGCCATTTTATTTCAACAAAATATAAATTTACTTTTGATACCTAAAGTAACAATGTGTAATACATCGTTTTAGGGGTTTTGTTGGGGTGCTGGGAATTCCAATTTCTGACATCGTTTTTTATCATCATTTAGGGTCCATGTTAATGGTATGGAATTTTGGAATCCAAGATGGCCGCCGCCCGTCATATGAAAAGTACACATTTTGGATGACTAAACCTGTATTTAATGTTTAATACAATACAAAATACAAATCGTTTATTTATGATGGGGTGTTTAAAGTGCTTTTGTATTCCATATTTCTGATTCTGACACATCGTTTTTCTCATTAGAAGTCCATGTTACATGGCATGGATTTGGAATTCCAAGAGGCCTTCTGGCTGTCATATGTTTTGTAGACCACTTTTTGAAAGATTCATTTTGTGTATACCCCCGCGTTGTAGATGTTGTAGGTGTAGGAAATCCTATTTGACACCATTTTGTAGAGTAGAGAAACAAAGTTAGGGTCAAGGATCCAATGAGAACCATTGAAAAACATGCTAGAAGACCATGTAGAGTTGTTTGCAGGCCATCTTGAATTTCAAAATGGCCGCCACCATTTCTACTTTTGCCTATTCTTGGTGCCCTGAGAGTCTATAGGCAAAATTCCTGGTGTCTACAACACCCGTTTTTAAGGGTCAAAATATTCAATGACACCATTGATAACAAATGCGAAACCATTCATTTGTGCGGCAGCAATCTTGAATTTCAAAATGGCCGGCCAAAGAAATGGATTATCTTACATACATTTCGCCTTGATAGAGTAAAAGCATGTCTGTCTATACCCATGTTTGACAAAGGTCAAGGAATCAAAAAGATCAATGGTAATTTAAACTAAACTGGGTTCTTTGTTTGTGCAGCCATTTGTTGTTATGGTTGGTTTGTAACGTAATTCCGCGTCTTTGGAGATAGGAGCACCAAGTAAGAAATCTAGTGCAATTGAACAAAAGTCATTGAGTTGAACGGATTTTTACATATTTTAGAAGTGAACATTTATGGCGCAACACGTAGTGACATGGTTGGTATGGTAGTGAACAAATGTGGCAGTGACAGAGTTGGAAGTGTCATTGGTAATGACACTGGTGGTGGTGACACAATGTATTTAGCAATGTTCCTTGAAACAACAAAAACGCAATCTATGACGTAAGCTGACAATATCGAAAGCTCCTTGTTCGAGTCCGTAGTACGCTAGTTTGGGGCGTAAGGTTGTATTTAGTGACATGTTGGCTGATATGGGGTGTCATATTGCAGTGACCATTGTGATGGTGTCATAATTGGCAGTGACAATGCTGAGGTTTCATAATTGGCAGTGACATTGCCTGATGGTGTCATAATTGGCATTCAACTGCTGATGGTGTCAGCATTGGCAGTGCAAAAATTGGAAGTGACCTGTGGAGGGGTCATAATTGGCTGGCAGTGTCATTTATCATTGGAAAATGTATTTTGGGTTGGTGACTATTTGGATCCCACATATCAGATTCATCGCTTGTCTTCGTTTCTCCTGATGAAACATGGAGAGGTCCTGATCGTCTGAATCAATCGTATCCGAAGCACGTGTATCATCTCTCTTCTTTTCGGCTAGGGGGGGGTCTCATCTGCAAAAGCTTCGAAAAGAATCGGGCAATCAACCCATAGTGGTTCTAAGTGCCAGAGTATAGTGTCCATCCATGTCCCTCAGATTTTGAGAGGGAATGTGCCTACACGGGAGTATCTGCTAGTATCCATATAGCAACAAACCTGATAGTTCTCTCTACGGATGTGTTGTTGTAAGCTGCAACGACATGGGCCGAGGTGCAACATACCGTCAGTCCACATTTTTCTTCTTCGCCATACGAGAGTGAAACTGAGGCTGTCAACACTCCTGAATCTCGGTCGACCATATATTTCACATGGAAATTCTCTTAGTGACCTCCCTTGCACTTCCTAGGTCTGCTAGGAGGGTTGGAACTTTGGAAGCTTCTGGCATCACTTGATAGGTTTCACCTTCAATGTCCCCCCTTGAAGGCCTAGTTGTATCACTATGTGTAAGGCATGTGGGCCAACAGCCAAACAACTTATCCGGAATAGACCCTTTCTGTTTGATTGAGGAGTCCCCTTGTTTTCCTGTTCCGTGTCAAACAGTATGGTGATGGTGAAAGAGATGAAAAGTGTAGGAGATGAAACCTATATCGCTGTCTTGCGTACGTACCAAGATCGTAGAGAGTGTTGACAGCCTCAAGGTACACTCTCATCAAGAGAAATGTTGTGATGACGGTATAATTGGCACCTCGGCTGCATGTTCAACACCTTGCCACGTTACCACCTGGTCGTGCAGCATTACGACCACATATCTGGCCGTAGAGTGAACTACCGGTTTGCTATATGGAGACTGGCAGCTACTCCTGTTGTAGGTTGTAGACTCTTTCCTTCTCCAACTGATGGACATGATAGACAAACTAAAATCTGGGCTTTTAGAACCACTATGGGTTGATTGTCCGATTCTTTCTTTCTTCCGAAGCTCTGCAGATGAAGTAGAGAGACTTGATACAAGTGAATACGGGTGAAGACGATTCCAGATGATCGGACTCTCCCCCGTGTTTCAATATTTCATTCATAGACGAAGCATCATGACCCTGATAAGCACGGTCCAACTATGTCACCCCAACAAAAATACATTTCAATTATGACACTGGCGAATAATGACACCATCAGCTATGTTACTTTCAATAGGTCCACTGCCAATTATGACACCGCCAATTATGAAACCGTCAGCTATGTTACTCTTTCCATTATGACACTGGCTGGGCAACGCTGACAAACAATCGCTTTGTCACTGTCAATTATGACATCAGCAATATCACTTCCAATTATGAATTACCATCACTATGTCACTTCAATTATGACACGTCATGACACCATCATCCAACATGTCACGCATGTCACTAAAATCTCAACTTACGCCAGATTTAGTGTACATACGGAATAAATAAGTGCGCACTATCGATTTGGTCAACTTACGTCAACGATGCCTTTCAAGAAACATTGGTAAATACAAAGTGTCATCACCGACTATGTCTTACCCATGACACTGCCAACTCTGTCCCCCCACCACATTTGTTCATTCCAACTCTTTTGTTTTGGCCATAATGTCCTCTTCTAAAATATATCACTCCATCAACTCACATCCAGTCACAACATGAATGGCTTTTGTGTCAATTCCTGACACTATAATTTTCTATACTAGGGGCTCCTATATCCAACGGAGGGAATTAGTTCACCCAAATAACCAATGTCCTGCCACAACAAAGAACCCAGTAAAGTTACCTTTGACTTTTAGGATTCTCTTGACCTTGTAAACTGTGTATAGACACCGAACACCAGATTTTCCCTACGAAATCTCAGGGACCAAAATATAGGCAAAAGTAGTTATGGTGGTTGGCCCATTTTTGAAATTAAGATGGCTACAACAACTTAATGGTCTAGCATTGTTATCGATGGTCTCATTGAATTCCTTGCCCCTAACTTTGGTTCTCTACTACTCATAAAAATAAATGGTGTCAAATGGATTTCCTGCACCTAAAACCATTAAACGAGGTATAACTAATTCCTATGATGAGTCTTTCAAATGTGTACTACATAGAAGCCCGGCGGTCATCTTTGAATCCAAATCCATACAGTAACATTGACTTCTAATGAGAAAAATATTTCAGAATGCATTCCCAGGCACCTAAAAACTCCCAAATAAAACGATGTATAAACATAATACTAGGTTTAAGCGCATTCCAATTGTACTTTTCATATGACTGGGTTTCCGGCGGCCATCTTGGAATTCCCAATCCATACCTGCAACATGGGCCTCTAATGATAAAAACGATGTCAGAAATGAATTCCCAGCACACCAAACCCCTAAACGAGGTCTTACACATACTTTTAGGTATCAAATTAAAATTTATATTTTTAAAATGGCTACCGGCGGCCATCCTTTTATTTTCGGATTCGCAGCCGGTTTCAAAAAAGCACCTGTGTGATTCTCAAAGGTAAATGGTGGTCCAACAACTCAAATCAGTCTCAGAATCTCTTGCGGATGAATTGTAGGCGGGGTTCTAAGCAGGTCCGGACTAATAGAGTGTCCTTTTGGGTTGTTTTTGCGATGTTGCGTGTTTTTTTGTTTTTCATTTTCTAAGTGTATATCATCACTTGACTCTGATGGTAAATATGTACTAAGACTATGGAAAAAGTATATAATAGTCCAAAATTGCAACTGGTTTATTAGGATGTTGATATGTTAATATAAACGGCTCCAAACCAAATGAATGTACGCTATGCATAGAGCGTAACTTTGTTATGTTTTACCAGTTGCCGGGACGGACCGAGGCCCTCATCTCTTCCTTTTTCCCCCTCCCCGCGCGCGGGGTGCCACCCTGAAACTTTTAAATGGGGAAATCACATGATCAAGGGGGAACGTGCAATTTTTGAACGGAAGCGAGGGGGGGGGGATGCGAAATGTATTGCCGAAAAAGTTTAAATCCTCCATTCCCCCCTGGCCTAAATTAATGACCGCCCCCCTAAAATCTGGGTATGCCCTAGTCCCTTGTTTTTTAATGGTACACCCCGCACTATAGATGGCTAATAATGCTATATGCAATGAACCAAAAGACCGACATTGGTACGAACAAGATGTTTGCTAGCATGAGTGTATTTTCTTCGCATTCTTTACAAATAGATCACATTCTGTCTGAACCTTACACAACTGATATTCCCTAAGTAAGAACATAGGCAATGCATCGAATGCATATTTATGTTTGATGCTTGAAAATCGTTTCCCTTATAATACCAATTGAACTAAGCTGACCTAAGCAAGCTGACCTCTTCAAACCAACCTCGTCAACGCTTGCTGATTCCGTTCTTGTCATCTGCCATTGTAGTTTATAAATTCTTCTACCTTCCTTTCTCTTCTCCATTTCCATTAGATATATCTCTCTTTTATACACACTTTACTTAAAGGTGCACTGAGAGATTAAAGTCATCCCACATTTTCCTGTGATTGTAGTGATTTCTTTTAGATTAGACACTCAATAATACATTCCCTACCTTTTATTTGGCTTACAGAAATAACTTAAAATGAAACAAAGGAGATTTGTATAATTGGTTATATATTTTCAATAGACAAATAATGCTGAATTTTTTTATATATTTGCTTCATGAAACATTTGGAAATTAAAGGTCCATGGCCCGATCGCTAATACCTCGTCCCCAGAAGCCCCCAAAAAGATTTAACCCGTAAGTGGTCACTTTGGTGTCCAAAGAAGCTACTATTTTTCTCATTACCCTGTGACCATGTTTTTTTTGAGCCAAATGATATTTGGTTTTGGAAGTTACGAGTGAAAATGTACCCCATTTTGGGGTTCGACCAATATTATTTTAACACAACATCATGGGGGCTTACAAAATCCACGTTTTTACTCTAGCTCCTTCGCACATCAAAACGGATTGAAATATCGGCGCGAACTTTATAGATGGGGTTTGGAGTGAGGCCAATCTATCAAGAGAAAAACTTCATACCTTAATTCGGGCCATCACAACCCTTTAGGTTGATGCATGTAAAACTAAACAGAAAATGTCAATATTTCACAGCGGCGGCTACCAACACTGTAATAAACCTACAAGGCCTATTCTGGTTGTATTCGAGTTGGATATTTAACACTTATAGGCTGGGACCCACTTGGCAAAGAGTCGCTTAGAAAAGGTTGGACCTGGCCCAGAAAGATACACGCTTTGACCTCAGATACGGTAGTATAATGCTCCGAAAGTGCTGTTTTGTAAAATTATCTTTTCTCTCTTTTCCTCTTTCCTTGTCCGTTATGTTGGTGGTGCTATACGTGACCGGGGTATTAAAAGTGCTAAATGAAAAGTAGCTAAAGACAACTGTATTTTAGGGGTAGGGGTATTATATAACATATATCGAGTTATATAATCATAGTGGATTAAGAAGACGTTTGCCAAATGCAGATTATAGTCTATCTTGGCTTGGGTGAAAAACAATGCAAAATAAAATTCAAAAAAAAAATGGGCGGAAAAATTAAGTATGACACATATCGAAATATCTCTCAACAAAATAGGGTGCTTATTCTGCACAAAATCTTGAATTATTCGAGATTTATCTGCTTTAAACATCTGGCGAAAGGATTTTTCTCTTTAATAATGTGTCTTGTAATGTGTTGTTTTTTATCCATAAGCAAAATTCCCAATAATAGACCGTTTTATCGACCTATTTTACATTTACTCACAGGGGGGATTGTGAATTGAAATCCTAATTAATATTATATAACACACTTTTAATATTTTCATTTTGTTTCCTTTTACTTGCTGTAACACAAAGGTGGGGTGATTCAAACGTTTTGTCTATGCTAGATTACTTCAGATTGCAAAGATTCGTAATAAATTTGAGATGTAAGTGGCATGCCGGTATGGGAGGTTGTGGTAGACAAGTACCACGGGTCAACGAATTCCCTCTTCCCCCCCCCCCCCCCCCCCCAGCACCCCATAGCAACATACGCTGCGCGAATAGCTAAATTAAGGATCAAATATCAAAATTATCTCACAAACTACCAACCCGCGCGTATTCTGGCACAACAAATTTTGAACTATTCGAGATTTACCTGCTTTACGAACGTCTGGCGAATGAATTTTTTTTTTACTTTTAATTATTTTGTTGTGTCCGTAATGTTGTTGTTTATTTATCCATCAGTAATAGTCCCATAATAGACGTTATTTTACATGTTACAAAAGTTACAAAACACAATGTGGGAAGGGCTAAATTTGAAATTCTATATTAATATTGTAACGGAATTACGGTTTTTATATTGTTTCCCTTTTACTTGCTGTAACAAAAAGTTATGATACAATTTTGGTCTACGTCGGATTCTTCAGATTGCAATGATTCAAAATAATTTTTGAATCAGTGGCAGCGGGATGTGGGATATGAGAAAATTTAACCACGGTTCAAGGAATTTGTCCCCATTTGTCCCCCCCCCCACCCCAAGAAGAAATAGCAACATAAGCGAAATAGCTAGCGTGCAAATTGTCAAAATTGTAAATAGCATGTAATGCGCCACAAGGATCCAAATCTTCTAACTTAATTGCTAAGCAGATCTGCATAATAATTTATTTGTTTTTAAACACACATTATGAGTTTGTGCATATAGTCCAGGCTACAGATTCATTGATAACTGATATCAACCTTGTTTTATTAGATATATAATGTTTTTCGACGGTTTCTAGACCAGTTTTTTGTGCTGATTCTGAATCCGATGGATGCCAGACGAGCAACCTTGAGCATTTTTGTAGAAACGCAAAAAAATTAAAATGGCCACCAAAACACAAAATATTCATCTCTTGTTCACTCAAAAGTTGTAATTTTTCAGCCTGTCTCGTTAAAACATTCATTATGACCAATTAACATATGATTCTGTAACCACGTAACCAATGAATTCAATATGGCCGTCAATACAATAAAGTGTCTGATAGTGAACTACTTTGTGACTGCAGGTTGGTAATTTGGTATCTATCCTGGTGTTTTGGCAGTCACGAAATTAATTAAAACCATAAGAAATATTTTTAAAAAATGTGATTATAAATTCCTTCATTATAAGATCCAAGATGGCTTCCGATACTCTAATATAGCTATAATTGATAGCTGTGTCTAACCTACTACTGAAATGTTTGTGTGAATCCCTGTAAGTCAATCAGATCAATGTACACATCATTAGGTAATCAGAGGAATCGATGCATGTAAGATGCCATCCAAGATGGGTATCCAATATGGCTGGAAATGACATTTACTAAGCGGCGAAAAGTCCGATTACCAATAGTCTAGAGATATATGTTTCTTTGTTTTTTGCAGGTTTTGGGCGTCCACTGGCATCCATATTGGGATATTTGATGAATAACGACCCAACGACACTTAAGATAGCCATACTGGGATTTTTGGAAGTGATAATATAACTAAAAACCACAAAATATATATCTTTAGCCTATAGCGTGAATGAATTATTGACCTTTACTGATTAACATTTGCAGCCATATTGAACGCCTATCTAGGATGCCATCTTGCAGATATCAATCACTTTGATTAGGTTATGATAATTAAATGGCTCTGAATGAGTTATAGTGATATACACAAACATGGCAGCTCTTGAATATTTGTAGTAATGAATTTTGCCATTTTGGAGCCATCTTGAATGGTTTATTGATTTGATTGATTATCAAATTGTTGAAAGCTATTCCTAATGGTTTCTATTAATATATTGATTGCTAAAGCATTGATATATATACCAAGTTACCATTCTACGGTCAAAAGTAGATAAATATCAGATGCTTTGTTGTATTGGCCGCCATATTAAATCTATTAATTAGGCGGTTAATGAATCTTACTTTAATTGGTCACAATGGGTGTTTTGACTGGACAGGCCAAAAAATTACAACTTTTGAGAAATTAACATATGAGTTTTTAGTGTTTGGTGGCCATTTTGAATTATTGCGTTCTTTGAAACTTGCTCAAAGGTTTTCATCTGGCATCCATCGGATTCAGATTCAGCAGTTAAAACTGGTCTAGCAACCGTGAACAAACTCGTATATATTTTATAAAAAAGTCACCCCGGTCTGTAGCCTGGGGACCTAATAAAACAGTAGTCTTGTAACAAAGTTAGCAACAGGAAGAAAGAATGTCGCATGATGAGTAACAATGGTGATGTTAGCCATATAGAAAATGATTGTAACCTTGCGTTAAAGCATGCTCGTTGGCCCAGCAATGGTCAACCCAAATACGGCGGCACATGTTTAAACGGGTATATTTCTATAGGAATTTGGAGGTTGGCTCTAATTGATTCAGAATTCTAACATATTGTCCTATATATTTTCTCTAACAATTTGATTGATGCAAGGATATGATGTCATCAAGGAATTTATAGAAAACGATGATGATTGGTATTTGTTCCAACAAATGACCTTTCTACATGTTCAAAGTGGATGGATAGTGATATTGTGGCACCGATGGGGGCATAATATATGAAGCTATGACTTCCTATAGGTTAGGAATTATATTTGTTTGTGAGACTTTTATGAATTCAAGACCAAAGTGAAAAATGTTTCTTTTGAGTCCTAGAGAACAGAAAATTCCTTTTGCCTATAACGTTGGCGGTTTGTTTAAACTGTAAATGAGTCAGGATTCTAAGGCAAGAGCTTTGTTATGAGTTTGTGCTCAACGTCGCCAACAGTACATACTATAGTACTTTATTATCTGAGAAAATCGCGGGGATTTGAAAATATTGATTGCCGATACATGAACCGTGAGATAACAAGAACAAAAACTGTCTTTGCTATTTGAAGGAATAGATTATGAATTTAAATTTTCGTTGGGTGTATATAATATATTGCACTGCAAAAAGACTTAATGCTCTTTTTAATTGGAGTGTTAAATGGGACATGATTTTAATTGCCAAAAAGTGTCAAAACCCGGAAACATCATCAGTTTGCCTTTTAAACTACAAAATTGAGTGATCACATTGCCAATCGGTTGATAATCAGATGATCTTGGTTATCTTTTTTGAGTTACGAGTAATATGAATTGGAACCTCAATAAAATCATAGATTGCACAAGGGGAACTCATTTTAGGTTTTTGATTTTTAGGCACACCTGTCATAATATTTCTGATCCATTACACCCGTAAAATTTATTTGGCTCATGTCAGACCCATTTGGAATATAGATCAGAATCTGGAATCCCCAAGAAGGGCCTCATCAGCTCCATGCAAAAGTCAGAGGGACGTGCAAACCAAATTCATCCTGAGAAGTTTTGGGCCCCATATGGGGATAGTCTAAAAGAGCTCAATCTCCTCCAGCCTTGAATAATCGCCCGTAAATTTAAAGATTAATATGCCTTCTTGTAAGGTACTTCAAAGTACGACGTTCATCAGTTTCCATGACAAAATTAATTCGTAACTCTGAGCATCACAATTTGGGATCCACAAACTCTCCCACTATCATTCCAAATAGATGCCGTACTAACATCTTTCGGCAAGACTTATTTTAAACATAATTTAACATTCATGAATGCCCTCCCTACCAATCTCAGAAAGGCAAATCTTCATACATTCCCAGTTCAAATCTTGTCTTCTTGACCACTACCTAGCTAACAATTCATACATACAGTCCTTACTTTAAGTGTATGGGGCTTGTTCTTGTGCAATATATTCTGTGCTTTTGATTAAATGAGATTGATTGATTTTTATGTCTTTTATGAAATTAATAATGTATATTTTACTGTTTTTTATCATTAGTATTGTGTATGTTTGTACCTTAAATCTTTTGTTCATTTTATTTGATGGTGTGTTAGGGTCCCCGCTTTTTGGGCCTGCGTGCCTGTTAGGGCTCATCCTTTTGCACCACACATCGGTTTGAATGTTCTTGTTTTGTGCAATGTAAAGGTAAATAAATAAAAAATAAAAAATAAAATTATCACTTTTTTTTTTTTTTTAAAAAAAAACGGATTTTCAGAGGGTCCGTACACAGCCCCAAAAATACGATTCAAAACATCAAATCCAATAAGAAAACGAAAATTAAACAGACTGGACATTTATTTTTTAGCTAATATCATTGAATTCTTACTTAATAAATGGATGTAATACATTGGAAAAGTTAACCATTCGATATACCGTCCACACACCAAACAATGTACGCAAATCGGTGATTATGTTCATGATATAGTGACGGAAGTTGAATTACCTAGGCGTAAAGCGTAATCAGCATCCGTCATTATGGAAAAACAAAAAATCGGCGTTTTATGAGCAATCCGTCAAAAAAACCAACGTCACGTCATCGCGAATTTGCTAAATTTGGTTTATGACATACTGACGGATGTTTGAGTGATTTCCGAGATTCCCCACGTTGAATTGTAAATATAATATAAATTTCTACTAATTATCAGATTATTTATAAATTAGTTATATATTTTGCTTGTGTCAGTTATAAATTAAGATGAGAATATTTACAAACAAAAGTTACTTTAAAAAGGCCCTGATGGGAAATCAAGTACCCTTTCTTTTACAGAGGGTCAACATCCGTCATAGGTAATACACCAAATTTTCTCGGTTTGTAACTATACGATCAACAATTAAAAATTTTATTAAGAGATTATTAGTTATGACGTTCTTGCAAGGTTCGGCACCTGGCATGTTTGAAGATTTGTAATTAGTACCATTTCCCTTAATTTGGTAAAAATGATAAAAAAATTCAACAGCCGTCACTATTGTATACACCCGACGATGTATTTAACATAACTGTCTAACACGCAAATGAATACGTTATGACCTTTTTAGCTTGCTCGCCTCTTTGCAATTACCGAGGTGGTCCATATTTGCTCCACGCCAGGGGGTAATGTGACCTGTTGAAACCCAATTTTCGAAAGCCAAAGCTATCAATTGGCAATGAAAAACCATTAAAGAATAAAATGAAGTACTTGTGAAATTACGATCTGTTTAAGAGGTCAATATTACTCACTTTCCCTACCCTATGCCGTGCTTTTGGCAGTCCCAAATAGCAATAATTTTGGGTTAAAACGTGTGCATAGCATAGTGTACTATTTTTGCAGAAAATGCATGGTGTGTGGGGAGTGGCCATTGCAATTAGCGAATTGGCGGGCGCGAGTTTTAATCTCACTTGTTACTCGTAGAGGAATAATCTCTTCTTGCGTATGAGGGATCAGCTAAATGTGTTGAATTGAGTTAGAGCCCGCTCACTATGATTTGATTGGGGGTTGAAGATGGTCTATATCACACGGAGGGCGAAAGGTGGGCCCTCATTGAGAAGGTGATCTGCAGTCTGTGGTGGAGAGCCACATTGGCAGGCTGGAGAAGGTTGCCCGCAGCACCATCGGTGCATATTGCATGTTGAAACGACGGACTCATGTGCGAATTACTATTCAAGTGACCGATCCTTGGTGAGATTGATACCAGGAGGGAGTTCTGCCATAGGTGTGTGGATAGTAAATTGGTCTGGTTGGGGTAATCTAGCTAGGCAGTGTTCCATATCTGTAAGATGTTGAATGGGGAAATGGAAGAGCTGTGCGGCGTTGTCGACAGAAAGGTCGACGAGATTTTGCGACGTCTCGGGCTGCCGAGCTGGTGTGACTTCTTCACATTATTAGGCAGCAGGTGCTTGTTATCCAACAGAGCCTTGTTGACCAGTTTAGTGTGGTGTTCTCTCGAAGAACTGCAGGTGCAATGGCCTGAAAGCATCAGTAGAAACCTCAGATGGGAGTGGATGAAGCAGTTCAGTAATGGTTGTTCATGGTTAGCGTTGAGTACTGTGTCCAGCTTTTATGTTGAGATTTTGCTATTGAACCATTTAGTAGGGGATTCCTGGGTGGTATATTTGAGGAACCCTACAAGATACACTTAAAAGGTTTGAGAAGTGTTTTTGGACAAATTCGAGGTTGATGATTCCGAATATTGTTACCATGAACAAAATTGTCAAGTGGGGTGGAAAGGGATTTTAAAGGTTGATACACGATTTTTTTCCTTATTTTTGAAATATTAAGGGCTTTATAAAACCATGTGCAAGATCCATTAATTTTGGATTAAAGGGTTTAAAAAGAAGTGTTTTGTGTCAATTTGAGGGTGCTGCTTTCAAAAAGACACCTTACAAATCAACCACATTGATGGAAAGTGGATTTTTAAAAGTGGAAATAGCGATTTTCTTAGTTTTTTTAAAGAGAGCGTTATCAAACCTATTGCACAATATCACTTATTTGACAAAGGTTTAAGAAGTGTTTTGGACCAATTCGAGGGTGCTGATTCCGGGAATATTACACATGCAAAATTGTCAAGTTGTGGAAAGTGGATTTTAAAGGCGCATCACCGATTTTCCTTTGCAAGATCCATAATTGATAAAGGGTTTAAGAAGTGTTTTATGTAAATTTGAGGGTGTGATTCCAAAATGACACCATACAAAGTCACCACATTGGTGGAAGAGTGATTTTAAAGGGGGAATTACCCGATTGTCCTTATTATTTTTAAATAGCATTATACAAACAATGCCAAGAGCCGCTAATTATGACTAAAAGGTTATGTTGAAGATGTTTAGGTGAATTTGAGGTTGCTAACTTGTGAATATTACACCAAACAACAATCACCCCATGTTGGTGGAAAGTGATTTTAAAGGGGAAATAAACAGCGGGAAGGGGCAACCCCAGTTAGAATTTTTCCCTTCATGCCCCATGAAGCAAGGTAAGTACAGGTTCATTGGGAGAATGTGTGTTTTGCACCTCCCTCCACCTTCCCCCAATGCTCCCGGCCTGCCTGCTGCCCTGCTTCCATCCACAAAACGAAAAGTTGGTTCACCCACTGGATAAAAAAAGGATCTCAAAGGTTCAGCCTTGGGAAAATGTTCATTGGGTTGAGTGGCTTTCAAGATATGGTCCACTGAACACTAATTCAGCAAAACTTGACTTGTCCATATCCATGAGCATATTGTTCTTAAAGGAATCAGTCACACGGCCGATTTTTTGCTAGAAAACACTTTAGGACTGCTCCCCAGGACGGGTGACCGATGCCCAATTTTCGAAATAGTGAAGCAGTTTTCTTTTCATGTGTACGTTTTAGTTCTGGCAGGTCTGGGCAGGTCTGTGCAGTAGTCTGTAGTCTTACCCATAATTTGCTACTAAACAGCTTCCGACTGCTCAGACTGTGCCTTGATTGGCCATTTTTTAGAAATTCGTGAGTAATTTTCCTTTTTTCAGGTGGAATTTTGGCCAAGCTGGGACTTTTTCCCGGTACCGTCCTTTTTCTGCAGTCTTGGGTGGTCGGGGGTCTGAGCACGTTGTAAAACAAAACCCGGCCACGCTATTTTTCTTGCAGCCTTGAAAACATCCGTGGCGAGGTTTTGGATCGGCAAGGTCGGCTTGAACCTGACGGTCTTGGAGCGGTAAGCCGATGATTTGGTGCTCATCATCAGCGGTTGTGGCCGTTGAAGTGGTCGGCATTATCTTCTCCAGCGGAGAGAATTGCAAAGCCAACTGGATATTATTGAATGCGCGACTAAATCCTACTCGCGACTACAGAAGATGTCGCTTGCCAGTCTTGACATCAACTGTGCTGTCGTTTAGGTCGGCGACTGATTGAGAACTGACTGCTTGATCGCCTACTGCTTCGCGATTGAGCATCTCTTGTCTTGTAATTTAACAGACTGCAGCCGTTGGGAAGAAAATGTTGTCTAGGGTAGTTGGGAAGAGTTTGGTTCGCGTCTCGGGTTTCTTCATGTGATGGTACCTTTCTTGGCGTCAACAACGATCGGCGACCAATCGAACGGAGCATTCTTGCAGCGACGTGTCATCAACCTTGTTCGTCGTTTCAGGTCGGCAGACTATCGGGACTGAACAGTGGCGTCGCCAATTAATCATGCAGGATCTTGTTGATTCCATGTGCTGTCGCCTACTGCTCGGCTTTTCAGCAGCATCCCGTTGGTCTCGTTGACGACGGGGATTCTCGCAGACTAATCAACCCTGGTCTGGATAAAAATGTGTAAAGTTTTGCAAGTTTGAAAATGACTGTAGCCGATTTTGAAAATTGCGGTCTTGTTTAGTCGGGAAGTGGTTGGGTCGGGAGCTGTCTTCGAGTGTGACTTACCTTAAAAAAAAATGGATCGGAAGGTCGTGGGGCAGCAACATGTCACCACTTGTGCTGTCATGTTAAGGTTGGGCGAACTATTGGGACTGAACCATGCCATGCTTGAATCTTGGTTTGATAGTTTATGATGCTGTCGCCTACCTCTAGGCGTTTCAGCACCCTTGTCTCCTTGACTGACGGGGAAACCTCGGCATACTAATCATTGTCGGGAATAAAAATTGTAAATTTGGCAAGTTTGAACAAGACGGTAGCCATTTTTTGGAAAATGCGGTCTTTGTAGTCGTGCAAGAAGTTGGGTCGGGAGCTGTCGTGTGTGTGACCGTCTTTTTTTGGCATGGGAAACCCCAATGCCCAAATCGAGAATGACGTGTCCTACCCCCACCTTGTCGAACCCGGGGTGGTGGTGTCATGGTGGTGGTGGGCACTCAAGATAGACCCTCTTTTTCTATACCTTTTTTTGGTACACAAGGACCCTTTTGTGTCTGCTGTCTTCACCTTTTTTACAATAACCATACAACACTTAAATTACCCAATAACCCCCCTTTTTAAATCTCTTCAGACCTCAATAACCCCCATTTTCTTCTTTCTTTCTTCTTTCCTGCTAACCACCCACCTTTTTTTCATCAAGATTCCATAAAAGTATCCCACTTTTTTAAACATTTTAAACATCCAAATTCAAATTTGCACACGCTACTCACGCGCACATTTGACAGTGTTTATCATTTTCACATGGCAATTTGAACTCTTGAAGAGCGCACTTCCTATTTGGAAACTTCATGTTGTTACCGTCATTGGCACAAACCCTGTCTTAAAGTTACAATGACTGAATTACAACCCCATCGTAGTCAGGCTGTGACTGAATGACCGCTTATTCTGTGACACCTTATTGTTTTTTGTGTACATATTTTACTAAAGTCCCCGACTTTTCACCCTGATGGCTAAGACACATAACCGTTCCCTTCATATAGCAGTGCCCCGGACCTTTTTAGACGGAAGATCAATGACCTACAGAATTTTGTCATAGCAAATCAAGACTCGGTTGTTATCACGGTTAAAAGAACGTGTAACTAAAATGCTGCAGAGACTGTAGTCAAATATCTATTAGACTTGTCAAATTAGAACTTAATTATAGTTTCTGAAAAGAATTATTAGTGCTACTATGATGCGTTCTGATTGCTGTCCATTGTTACAAGTTGTCACCATCCAGGTTTAAAAGGTTTAAGTTGCAAATAATATTCATTCACCCCCACGTTGGTTCTGTTACTCCTCACTAGCTCTAATCAGGTATACCCCTTTAAAATCATTTAGCAGTAGAGGTTTCATACATTTTTAATAACAAAAAAAAATCAAACAAAATTTAATTCCCTGACCTTTTGTGACATTGAAATTTTCTTGAAGATGTGCATACTTGTATCGTATTAAAAACTAGGTTTTCAGAAAATCTGGGTAGTGTCCCTTAAAAAAACAAGAATTCAACCACGTTGCCACCTTCCACCAACTTATCAATTTTTTGCATGCAGCAGATTTTGAACTCACAAACCCTCGAATTGACCTAACACCTCCAGATCTTTTAGTGTATTTTTAGTAGGGTTCAACCTTATTTCGAGCCTTTTTAGCTTGATGGATCCCCTAGTAGGTGGCAAGCACACAAACGTAGATTGCTAACGGAGGACTTGCCTCAGAAAAGCACATGTCGAAATCAGGGTAACCAAGAACTTAAGAATAAGTTCACAAGAACAGAATTAATTAACACAAGAAATTAAGGGTAACTTAATTAAGGTACAAAAATATTTACATAATATATAACCCTAGTTTTAAAAACCCAAAATGAGTACGTTTTGCTACCTGGAATGCCCGTCTATCGAGGCAAAAAAACAAATCCGCTGCATGTGTTACTTCGTCATCAGCAATCAGTTGGAATATCTTGTCATCATCACCGAATCTTGTCTGACTGGAGATAGCAGATATGATGTAGCCATTGCCGATACCCAGAATACTTTACCTAAATATAAGCTTCAATCATCATTCCACCACCCGCCATCATAAAGAGGGCGGGGTACCGCTATTCCTCGTAGGGAGGTCTCCATGTAAGGATAAACGAGACCTGCGATTTTAAAAACAACCTCCATGGAAATATATTAATGTCACATATCATCACCTTCTCCTTACACTTATTCTAATCTACAAACTCAAGCCTGACAAGAAAAATAAATATATCACTCACAATGTTTCTAGATGATTATCCTCTCTCTTCTCTTCTGCTACTTTGACAGTTGGTACTGGGCCATTTGCTCCTAACTGGAGACTTAAAGAGACATGAGGAGATTTTCAGGAAGAAGCGCCCCCCAATTTTCTCGAACCTCCCGGTTTTTTTAACAATATTTGGAATGCTTACCATGTACTCAATCACAACCTGAAGTGAATAAGCCGGTTACGCCGTCTTTATGTAATAAGATGATGATTTAGTAACATTTAGTCGTGCCCGACAGAAGTCAAAGCCACGGTTTTATGGTGGAAAACGATTACGATAGCAGGCATTTCAAAACAAGGTTGCGGTTTCCTTTGCACCTGTTTGTCCAAGAACACCTTCGAAAACGTTTATTAGGTGGTCTACAACCGATCCAGTGAAAATTTTAGAGAAATTTGTATCTAAAAAAATCTCTCTGTCACTTTAAATGTACATGTTGACGTTGATGATGACCGTGAGGCTCAATCCCTTCCTCATATTCTAGATCTGCAGGACTTTGAAAACAACTAGTTGTGGCCCAACTCACATCGGGAACCAACACTCTAGATTATAATAACTTGGAAGCAAGCCCAATTTGTGAGCCATATTTCACCTCATAGTCACTTGACCGTTTGACCACTACGCTGTCAAAGTGCTTCATCAAATCAACCGACCTGAACCGTGCATTTAAAACCATTGCAGACTAGAAAATTCGCAACATCAAAAGAGACATTCTTTCGCTTGATATACGATCTGCGCTTCTTTGTTTGCCTTCAGATGCTGAGTGTGATTCTCTAGTTAATGCATATAATAACATTTATCTTAGGACACTTGATGAACATGCCACACGTAAACCCCATATGTAGTTATGCGATCATCATTGCACCTTGGTCACAGGATGTTCTTCGTGCTGAGAGAAGGAATGGGTCGGCTGGAGCGCAGAGTTTCACAGACTGAGGCTCACAGTAATCAAAGAGGCTTACAAAGATCAATGCCTCTAAATAAAATCCTGACTTTATAAAGCCAAGACAGATTATCATAACAACCCCCCGATAATACATGTGAGCAACGGGACCTTTTCCGTGTAGTCAGTAAGTTACACTTCTACCAGAGTGGAACAACCGAACCTGCCATTGAATGTCCAACAGATCTGCTGACAGTTTTGCAGAATTTTTCTATAAGAAGATCAAGAAGCTGCGAAACAGTCTACATGATACTACTACTGCCTTAGTCAGGTGAACTAACAGAGTGTGCCAAAGCACCTTCAGCTACTTTTCGACAGTGTCTGAAGAGGCGGTCTTGAAATCCATCAAATCAACATCGATCAAGTCCTGCACCTTCGACCCTTTACCAGCTGGTCTCTTAAAAAAACTATGTCTAGATGATTACCAGTCATAACAAGGCTGGCAACGATCCTGTGTCGGGCGTATTTTCCCCAAGCTCTCCACGCATTGCATCTGTCAGCCCGCTGCTGAAGAAATTTGGCTTGGACACCAACATCCTCTTCAAATAATCGGCCCTATATTCATCTCCTCTGCCGTTCTCGGAAAGGTGAGTCGAAAAGAATAGCAGTGAATCAGTTGCAGAATTACTCATCGATAATGATCTCCATGCTCCGATGCGAGTCGGCATACCGGCAAGATCACAGTACTGAGACTGGATCTGTTACGGGTGCCGAATGACATCTTGACTGCTCTTGGGACAAACAAAAAGAGGCTGTAACTAGTGTTACTGGACGTCAGTGCTGCCTTCGACACCATAGCCACAAAAGCTCCTAACCGTCTAAACTGAACGGTATGGGATTATTGACAAGGCTAAGGTGGTTCTCGTCATACCAGAGGCGAACTCAATCTATATCAGTCAGAGGTGCGTCTTCAGATCCTGTGGCGGTAGCTTGTGGAGTCCCACATGGCTCGGTTACTGGAGCGATTGACTTCATCTTGTTAAGTGCCCCACTACAGGATATCATACGGCCCACGGTATGCAATTTGTTGTTTACGTGATGACCCCAGCTCTACCGGACTTTCCACCCTCGGGATCGTGAGGCAGCCATAAAAAAGATTGAAACCTGCATGCAGACATCAGATGCCTGGTGTAAATCCAACAAGCTGATATAAATGACCAAGAAGACGGAGATGTGTATTTTCGCTCTCATTTTAGCAGATCGCTAGCAACTCTAAGCCAACTTTGATTCATTGGTAATTCTGTTTACACCTACAAGTCAGCTGGAAGCCGGAACCTTGGTGTCATATTAGACTCATCACTAAGAATGATCAATTCATGTAAAAGCTTATGCAAGACTGCTTTCTCTCAATAAGGAAAACTTGGGCCAGTTTCGACAGTACCTTGATGAAAAAAATCTACCATCAGATGATTGGTCCACGCCTTTGGTTACATCTAGGCTGGATTCCTGCATTTCCTTGTTTATGGCCTTCCAGAAAGAGAATGACCAAGGTTCAGCGAGTTCAAAAAGCAGCTGCCCGTATTGTCCTTCAAATCCGTCGACGAGACCATATCACACCATGCTCTCTCTACCACTACATTGGCTTCCAATTAAACAGAGGGCTGTTTAAAGATTCTACTTTATTCAAACTATAAGGCCATCACATGCATGTAGCCTATATACTTTGAGATAATCCAGCTGATTCACCACCGAGAAGCTTGAGATCATCTCCTTGCTCACAGCTGAGTAAATCAGCCAACTCATCAACAAAATTCTATGGTGATAGATCTTTGCTTACGAAGCAAGCACCCCATATGTGGAATTAACTCCCTAACAGTATCCGCTTAGCTCATTCAGCAACTATTACCAAGTCCCGTCTGAAGACATTCCTATTTACACAGCAATTTTTGGCTCCTGATCCGTATCATGTAACCATTTCTGTTGCAGTCCAATCACTAATTGTAATTCTTCATTATTCCTTTTCTTTTTTCTATTCTGTACCTTCATCCAATCCAGTTGCCTAGGATAGTTTTGTTTTCATTAGTTTAGGTAGGGTTAGAGGCATCTGAATCCAGGAAGATCGAAACTTAACCGGTCGCGTTGGGTACATACCACAGATCCTCACAGCTTATGATCAGGTGTATCCCCATATGTCTGGGAGGCAACTGGGTTTCTTTCTCTTCTATATGTTGGTCACAATATATATACTGGTTGAATTTCTACTTAAATTTAATTTTTTTTAATTGTGTATAATGATGTATATATTAAATTGTTTGTTTTGAAATTATAATTTTATCTTATTTCGTAAATTTGTCGTATTGTATTTTTATCTTCCCCCCTTTTTTTTGAAAGCGCCTCGAGGCCTCTGCATTAGGCGTTATATCAAAATTGTTCTTATTATATTATATCTTGGGAGTGATCTGGCTTTTCGTTTTGGTGCATCTAAAAAGTTCCAATCTCTTGGGGTGGATGTAAGATGTACACGCGGCTCCGAGACCTTCCCAAGACCTTTCGCCTACAGGTTCGTTTTTTTTTTTTTGCCGTGCCGCCGGTACCTCTCTAGCAATAACAAGCTAACATAACTTCCACACACAACCGTTTCTTGTAGATTATCGAGAGCTCGCTTAAGTCTAGCGGCCTCAATTTCTAACAATAGTTTATAACGATCAAGAAATGGTTTCCTATTGTCTATGCGCCAATTTTTTTAAAGAGTATTTTTCCATAATTTTTATTACTCTCCTTGAGAATTCTTGAAACAGCCAAACCAACTGTTACCACTGTATGCATTTATAACGTATATGAGCTAATAGGAATTGGGAATGCACGTCCTCTAGCGGCATGATTAGAACAGCGTGAGCAATACGAGACTAAACTTACATGACTAACGTCACAAGCCGTATCAGCTTGTGTTGACATCGAATCGTACCTTTCGTATACTTTTCGCAACATTGTTCCTACCTCTAAGATATAAATTTATCTGGTAATACAAGTTTCAGTGAATCTATCCAGCATTTTTTACTTCTTTGTAAACTATTTGTTGGCACATTTGGTAATACCTCGTAAAAAACTGCATGAGAATGGACGGTAACACCGGGGAAGGTGACTGAGACTAGGCATGGATGTATGATTTGGTTACCATAGTGTCTTGCCATATCGGACTTTTATGTTTTCTTTGGACTGAATGAAAAGGGTCTTGATAATTTCAAATTCAAGTGCAGTTAGAGGACTTAACATTGTTTCGTGAAGATACTTTTCATGACACCTGTACTCTGTAGCGTAGGCTAGGTTGTGTGTACACTTCACTGTAAGTACCTCCACGGTGACAAACTAAAGAATGGGTCCCTCAACGCGAAATTCACCAGTCGATAATATGGTTGGCGCGCAAAGCATATGGGGGCTGATTCCGTTGCTGCTGTGGAGTGTACCCAAAGCCCTCAATATATTGATTGATTTGTAAGATTAAATTCTTTAGGCTATTACGCAGCTTACGAAAGATTTCCAGTGCTGGAAGAATCATCCCTTTTTTGTGAACGTTCTCCAGGAGTGCTTTTCTATTTTGAAGATGCTTAATATCAGCATCAATCCAGCCAGGTGCATGAGAGTCACGGATTTTAACTTTCGAAATGAAAGATAAAACAGTGGTGAAAAATTTTGCTAAAGGCAGGTCCAGGCCCTTTCAGATTTGATGGCCTTTGAAAACATGCCTGAAATCGGTTTTTGCAAGCTCAGACCAAATTATGTTAAGTTTGCCTTCTTAAAAAAAAATTAAACACAAAACGACTAACACTTTTAATCCTTTTGACTCTGGTACAAATTAAAAACTCAAGCCGGTTTGTAATCAGTAGGAAAGAATTCACTAGAGATGGACACGTTCAAAAAATTCTCAGGAGCAGATGTGAAAAAATAAGATCAAGAATGTTGTATTTTCTTCTAGAGGGAATTTGGTTCATGGATACAGGAAACTGTCATTGCAGAATCACAAAAAAGCTTGTCATCAGCAGAGAGGGTATGAAGACGAGTCAAAACACAACCCTTGATATGGGGGGGGTTTTTCTTCCTCCTGGAGATTGAAAACGGAATGTACCAACATTATCATCAGGTGCTCTAAATAAAATAAATAAAAAAACTGTTATTCTACACAAAAGTTCTACATCAAAACCAAAAATCTAATTTATTCAAACCTGGTTGGAATTAATTTTTGGTGACTCTCTTGTTTGACCATTTTTAATTAACATGGGATAAAAAAAAGACTTCGATATCTCTGAGTCAGTCTTTTAACGCCATAAACGCAGATTTGTTGGTGTTTTGGTCACAACGCTATGTCCACCTCCAAATAAAAAGCTTATTTGGTTGTGTCGGGTTGTGTGTGAGCAAGTTACTGAAAGATGGTGTAATTAGGTAAAACCATGGACAAGTTCGGAATAACACAAACATGCTTGGTGTCGATGTATAGGTGTTTTATTACTGTATAAAGTAACACTATTGCTCTATATACCAATCACCAGTTTGTTGCATACGGTTCAGTGAAGGAACTGTTTTTGTTTTTTTTTTTGTTTCTGTGATATTCTCAAAGACGGTAATTTCCTCTGAATTAATCTAGTTTGAAAAGAAACCACTATACGATATACCCGGACCGGTACAGTCATAGCGGTTCACTTTCAATGCAGGTATCAGGCGGGGTCGATGAAGGTCAACAATGGGTATTTGGGTTAAGTTACGCATCCTTCGACACGTGGCTCTGCTTGCAGGGGGTCGATAAACGACTATTGTTATTGCTCGATAATTGACGAACTGTCAATCACTAACAGGGGCGGATCAGAATAGCTGCGATAAACGTGACTTACTCGGAGCCCCTCAAATGTGGGTGAATTTCAAATACTCGGTTCTGCGAACCTCTCTGCGGGCCCCCACCCCCCAACCTACGGACTTTATAAAACCGAGTCTTGACAAAGACTAATATTAACATGAATATTAGCGAAGGTCCGTGTTTCGTTTGAGCTGAAGGAGCCTTAGAGATTGAAGGCATTTTGAGCAGAACAGTACAAACCTAGAAGTATCCAAAAAATGCACTTTAAACAAATTTCAAATATGACCACATGACCTTTTGACCCTCAAAGAGGGGTCAAAAGTGAGATTTTTTCAAAACTTTGTAGGGCGTGTTCAACGTGTAACGATTCGACTTCATATAATTTTTGTAGTAGGTGTCAATTTGACATGCTCTTGCCATATAGGAAGTCTAAAAAATAATATTTCATGAAGAAATGTGTCGTTTTGGGGCCTAAACCTGCATGTTGTAAAACATGCATGTAACTTTGAGCATAATTTCTGATGTTATTTTCATAAATTTTAGAGGGCATTAGTTGGTATAAGAGGAATCATATACCTCACTGTTGTATTAGGGAAACACAGGCCTCTGGAATTTATTTTAATGGTCATTTTTGGAAGCCATTTTAGACCCCGACTACCAATCTCTGTCCGGCCGCCACACAAAAACTATAGGACTACCGACCTGAACCTTTGCAGTTTTTTCCTATGACTATAGGTATAACTTTCCACCAAAATATAAAGAAAATTGAGAGGGTATGGGGAGCCATTTGTTGAATTGCCATGGAATGGCCCTATAGATGTACAGTCCTACTGTCAGCGAATGCATGAAGCGGGGGGAGAGCGTGGGCTCTTACTACCCCTCCCCCCAGTTATTCTCCCTTTACCTAGCGGTTAGGGTGCTTGCCTGTGCGTGGCGCAAATTTACCAAAAGCATTCCCAGGTTCGAATCCGGGTGGGGTCACTTCTGGGATTTATTCGGGTAATCAATTCTGGATTTGATTAAAAAAGAATACCGCTCTCCTCATGGTTCACTTGGAATGGGCAAATGGATCATGAAAGCATCTCGTCCTTCGGAGTGGACGTGGCGTAGGACAGAGGGGGGCAGCGGAATCTTCCCCCCTCTTCCCCCTGAAAAAATTAGTGATGTAGTATAGGCCAATATGCTAGTAATAACAAAATTTTGATATGCCATGGAGTGGAGTAAAAGCCGTCGGTCCCGGTACAGAGAGTCACAACTGTACATGTAACATCGCAGTCAGTGTCGAATAAGAGTAGGGGTGAAAACCTATGGACTGTTCCCATCCGACCAGCTCCAAAGCGGGACAATGTATCAGGAGCGTCCGTGTCATAGATACACGCGGCCCCGGATCAGCTACTCAGTTGAATAAATCATGCACCACCACAAGCCATTCTCAGGGATTGTGGAATGCCAAAAGAAGCTTAGCTGCTCAGCTCAGGGGGGGGGGGGGGGGGGGGGGGGAGCATCAACCAATGAACATGAAATTTACATTCATGCGATCTTGAAACAAACCCAAGTTCTTAGTAAGTATTGCTACACGAAGTACACTAAAGGTGCTACAGAATTACACTGAAGGTGAAACAGGTGAATAAAATCAGGTTTATGTCTTTGTATTGGAGCAATTACTAATTAAAATTTTTCCACAATTGGGTAACAAAGACATTTTAAGCTTCCCGCCTTCAGATTGGGATATGATTAAAATAATTATTTTGATCAATCATTTTTAGCGACATGTGGAATCTCTCGGTGCACCTCCAGGAAGGGACGATATACAAAAACAGCCTTTAATTTTAGTACACAATAGTGACAATAGTATTAGGTTATGCAACTAACCAATGATGGAAACTAGCTGAATATATACAATTTAAACTTTGTATGTTACATACCTACAACATACATCCAACATACATCATTACATCATACATATGTTATTTATACCGCGCTTATTCTAAAAAGGTCTACGCGCCATTACAAACTACTGGCATTGAAACATTTAATGGCATGTATGCTGTATTGAAATCAAAAATGTGAAATTAGGCATGGCAACCTTAATCAGTTAAAAATAAAGAAAGAAAGAACTCGCAATACTAGGAACTCGCAATAGCATGTGACAACTCGCAGATTTCAACTAGCAAAATCCAACTCGCAAACTCGCATTCGAACTCGCAACTCGCAAAGTAACCGCAAATTAAACTCGCAACTCGCACATTTTAACTCACAAACTCGCAATCGCACTTAAGGAACTCACAACTCGTAACTCGCCAACTCGAACTCGCACTCGAACTCGCAGATTATCCAAACCCCACTAACACAGATTCGATCTGTTTACAACGCCTGGCGTTTTGCCGATGTGCCTTTTTCTTCCATCAGAATAAACCATACTTAATAGTATTGTACTAGTTTAGCATTATTATACTTGAAAATTTCGGATTCTATAAAGACATATTCAGGTCTGGGAAAAAACACAGAATGTAGGCCTATAGTTAGTACTTCATACATGTGTTCTATAAAGGTATTTAAATGAGTCCTGTCAAAGATGTATATGGGGAACAAGAACCGGGAAAAGACACAAAATAGAAATGACTCTGTTGGTATTAACATCTTCAGAATTCTATGTGGGAAATATGGGGCTTACATGACATAAATACATTCTCATTTTTTAATTAGTGCTCCATATTATCTTATCCCAGCAAAAAATGAAACCACGAACTATGTCTGAGAATATAAAAGCTAGACGAAAAAAACAGAATAAATGAAAACATTCAACAGCCTAAAATAAGGAAATATTCTTACCTTGGAGTAGTTAAGTTCTCTTTCAGGCCCATTTGGAAGGCGCGTCTGCATGAGCATGGACCAGTGTTGGCCCTGGGATCATATATCGATGCAGCTAAACCATGATCTGTGAGCTAACTTGTGAATTTCTGTTTCTAGAAAACAGCTGCATCAATTATTTCTCATTAATTAACCACCGTGTGCGTAGCACGGCTGGTTTATTGATTGGTTGTTTATTCTTCTTCTTATGGCAAACACGTCCGGCGCTGAAAACTTCAAAAGCTTCTAGTGCTAAACGCTTGGCCAATTTAAGCCAAATTCAATCCAGAGGGACCACTGACCCAGCCCTCAAATAGGGTGTACACAGATTGGGTTCAAGTGAATTTGAAGAGAAATTTAATTTTTTGTGCAAAATCTAGAAAATACTCTTCTCCGCAATTCAAGAGCTATAAAACACCAAAAATTGTTCTAAGGACCCGAATCATGCCTTCATTTGGGTTGTACACAGATAGTTGTTTTCAAGGTCACCTGGCCAGAGATAGGGGGCATTTTGTGCAAATCGGGTAAGGGGGTTCGGGTTTCGCTCGCTTCGTCGGCCTCGCTCGGCCCGGTCTTACACCAGTATGAATGCACCTAACCTGGGGTCTGCAAGAGCCAGAATTTCTTTAGTTGGGAAGCCTGACATTCATTTCGAAGAAAAGGTTAAATCTACTACATGAGGATGAACAATCGGGATATACGAGATATTAGGAAATGGTCTAAAAGTACAGGTATGTAGAGTCCCAATCCGCTTCACCTATAATATAGTCCGTACTATTGTGTAGGGGATATATATTTTAATGGCAGCGCTCCCTTTCAAGTCCTTCCGGTCAAGCACCCTTGGGTGTTGAAAACCGCATTTAAAGAGGTATGTCTGGGAGTCCGGCAAATCACATCAAAAAACAAATTAACTCTTTTTACCGAGTGATGAATGTGCAAAAAACATCGTACTTCAGTGCGGTTACATTTCCCGGGAAAGGTTTCAATTTAGATGGCTTATGTATGGCGGTTCTATGTTTATCTCCTTAGGTAAGAAATGCGAAATAAAACAAAAGAATATTAAAGTTGATTTTTGTAGCGTAGCACCGGGAGAATAGATTACCACCTTATTAATTGTAAAAAAAATAAAAAATGAGAAAAGGGAATAAGACAAGAGTCAAAGGTCAAAACTTTCAAAATGCTCGATTGAGCTGAAATTTGCTGAAAAATGATCCTTATGACAGCTCTAAACATGTTGAAATATTTTCGAGATCAAAGGTCATTAGGGGGGGGGGGGGGGGTTCGGTTAATTCCAACATGCATGCTTGAGCGGAATTTAACTGAAATGATCTTTATGAACATTCCAAACATATTTGAATATTTGGAGATCAAAGGTCATTAAGAGGTCAAAGATAAAATTTCAAAATGCTCCAATTGAGCTTAATAAAATGAATGGATATGATCATATCTAAACATGTTGAAAATTTTCGAGATCAAAGGTTCATAAGAGGTCAAAGGTCATTTTTTCAAAAGCCTCCGATTGAGCCGAAATTTAAGCGAAAGGATCCTTAGACAGCCTAAACATGTGAAAGATTTTCGGAATCAAAGGTCATTAGGAGGTCGAAGGTCAAATTTGCCCAAATGCTCCGATGAGCGGAAAATTTACTGAAATGATCTTTATGACATTCTCAACATATTTGAAATATTTTTGAAGATCAAAGGTCATTAAGAGGTCCAAAGATCAAATTTCAAAATGCTCCAATTGAGCTACAGTAACTGAAATGAATCCTTATGACATCCTAAACATGTTCAAATATTTTGAGATCTAAGGTCATTAAGAGGTCAAAGGTCTTTTTTTTAAAAATCCTCCAATTGGGCTGGAATTTAACTGAAATGATCCATTTGACATCCAATCATGTTGAAAATATTTTTGAGAACAAAGGTCATTAAAGGTCAGAGCGGGGTTTTAAAATTTCAAAATGCTACTAACGGGGCAGAAATTTGAAATGATCCTTATGACAATCCAAATATGGTTTAAATATTTTCGAAAATGGAAGGTCGTTTAGGGTTCAAAGGTCACTACCTCGACTGTGCTCAGATATGTCTCCAGATCTAGATATGGTGGGGTTTCGAAGCTAGCAGGTTTCGAAGCTGGGTCTAGGTTTCGAAGCTGGGGTTAGTTTTAGGTGGGTTTGAAGCTATCAGGCTGGTTTCAGTGGTCTTTGACCACAGCTATTTATAGTATTAATTTTGTTTTTATTTAGAACGAAGGCATTTAGAAGCGTATTTGGTTGTAAAGAAACTACATGGAGAATCATGTGATTCTATACCAAATTAGTTACTTCATAAAGAAAAAAAGATCGTTATAATTATAAACATCAATAAAGGATCCGTTTTGGACTATAAGCTACTATACCAGGATTGCTGGCTCAAAGAGTAAACAAACCGCAACCGTTAACCGTTATGAGAAGGCGCGTAAAATCAATTAAGAACTCAAATGCACACAACCTAAATGCATACATGATGTGCACTGGAAAATTTTAGAGGTGGAGTATCGAAATGTGCTATTATATGATTAAATATACATTTTATTAATTCTAAAGTTCGATGTAAGTAATAATGGCTACATCATATTCATGTACATAAATTAATAGCAACCAGTAGCTATAGTAGATTCAATGTATCTGAAACCTAAGCAACATGATCTCTAGTCGTATTAATAGTCTCGTTAATTACCAATGTTTGTTTTTGTTTCTTACCACATATATTTTGCTCATTTTCTGTATGCACTAACTTTACTTCAAGATCGTTTAGCTTCGTCAACCCCCCCCCCCCCCCCCCCCCCGGAGGGACACCCACTGGAAGCCAAAGGCTTTAAGACCCCCTTTTCAGCATCGTTGTCAACCAAAGACCCATATTTGTGAAAGATTTACAACTGTCACCAAAGACACTATGTTGTGGAGTAAATTTTGAAAATTTATTACGAAAACTATTTTTTTCTAAAAGGTTGCAAAATTTCACTTAACTATGAGACCCCATTTTCTCGAACATTTGTCAATTTGTCACTATTGAAAGCCCCTATTTGGGCTAATTTGGCTGTCTATCACACAAAAGACCCCCCTTTTTTGTTAGTCCTGTACGAATGCCCCAGGATTGGAAGCGCAATCATAACCCAATATCCATTCCTAGGAGAGGTTTTATTTTTTTTCCCACCCCCCCCCCCCCCCCCCCCCCGGTGTTAAACATATCAACGGAGATCAAACAATTTCGGCACACTATTAATATTTCCACCAAAAGAATAGTATTTAGGCCTATATGGTACCTATGAAATAAACATTATAAAAAAAAAAACTGTCAATATGATTTTATAATTTATTTCAGAATTTTGGAATACGTACAAGCCGATGTATCTAAACCTAAAGCGCTAACATAGCACCCCGAGATCCGTGAGGACACCCTCCTGACACGGCTTTGAACCGACACAGCATGCCGCACCGCCTTTAAACACTACGGTGAACGGATCTGACGATCAGATTTTGTTAACCAACGATTCTTACAATGCATTGAGCTACGAATGATATGCAGTCACCACACCTCAAAGACAGATACAAATTCATACCACCACCGGCAACCACCCACCCCATGCCCAATACAGTGAACGCAATCTGACATCTGGGAGCGTTCCACAAAGACTTACGACACATTGTAAGTTTGATTTATCGAGCTTTAACTCGATCAAGCGTAAGTTTGAAACAATGGTAAGTTCAAACTTACGCTGGATCGAGTTACGCTTGATTACAAGCGTCGCAATCTTTGTGAAACGGGCCCAGATTGTGACTATTTGTAAATAACTATTATCATTGCAGCTGAAGCTGAAATGCAGCAAACACGCCTCAATAAGACACGTCAAACAATAGCACAATTGAACACTAACTATGAACGAATATCGCGTCAGATTTTGTTACCAAGAATTCTTGCCACGAATATAATAATTTACCCGGTTTGTAAAAACTGGGGTTGTATCATACTTGATTCATCAATTAAATTAAAGAACACTATAATACAAATGGAATTGCAGCAGAACTCATTGTTTTGAGTTTGGGTTATTGTATGTGCATGTAAATAAAAAATGTATTAAGCAATATAAATTGTGCAAAAAGTCATATTCCCATATACCCAATAGAATTCCATTTTCAACATAGAATCAATAGCACTCTCCAATCACACAGTGGATTGCCTTGATTTGGAAATTCAGTGGCTAGCTCTGTAGTATTATACAATTTTGTTTTCACTTGACCCATACTTGTTTCATGTCAACTTATGCTCTCACACTGCAGTGGTTATGTGGTGAAGTCATTTCATCTTTTAGGCCTATAGTTGTGGGAGATATTAGAGGAATGTTAATTTGTCAGGACTACCTTTTATCAACAAACATCACAGAAAATTGTTGTTGAAACATATAACAAAATATTGCTACTCGGTATATAGTATTTGTCACAAAAACTATGATTAGGCCCTTAGCCTTTGAGTGTTTCTTATTTAAGGTGGCAAATTAAATATAGTGTAAAGACAAAGACAAATATAAAGATTCATTTTATTTCACATAGGTATTGTCTTATCAATAAGAATCATAACTACTACCTATTTAATTTGACACTTGATCCTTGGAAAAAGTTGTATTGCCGATTGGTGAAGTTTTGTTTAGGTTTAAAAACCCAACTTTGTCCTGGCCATGTACTCTTTGAAGGGTAAACAGAATTAAAAGATAAACAAGTTATTTTTTGAACACAGACATAAACCAAAGATAAATTACTAGTTACATTCAGCATCTAAAGTACTTTATGGAATCAATCACATTTTCGAGGAAATGTACACAGGAGCTGTTATTAACATGATCAAAAGTATGTTGCAGTTAATTATTTCCATTATGTAGAGGAATTTGAAAAAAGCAAGTAGGCTATAAATAACTGCAAATGCGTACATCAAAGTTACCTACATGAAATAATTTGTCTCAAACACTTCACAAATGTAAATAAAATTGACGTTTTGTTTTTTTGTGTGAAGAACCTGGTATGATATAAAAAGTTAGTTTTAAAAGTTTCTTAAAGATGTTATTTTAATTCATTTCACTAAATATAACATGCATTGGCCTACATGATATTCTATTATCAGGCTTTTATCTTATTAGCCAGTTTCATTGTTTGGCCTTTTTATTTTAAAGGGAAATTCTTTCCATAATCAAAAGAAGGATTTTTCCACTGCACATCATTCTTCTTCTCACATTTACCTGAGTATATGAACTAAAAAGTTTGCTTGCAAACCAGGGCAAACTTTATAAATGCATAGAATGTGTCCTTGTATGGCCAGGCTCTGACCCAAGGTGGTATTTAAATCATTAGTAGTGTCATTTATGAAGTGCAACTTAATGATGGCAATAAGCAACATGTGTTTGGCTCCCTTTAACCTTGTGTTAACTTGAAACTGCCCAAATTCTCTCACTCCAACCAGTCATAAGTGGCCTTACAAAAACACATTGCTATCTCAGAGGGTGTATTGAGTTCATCCCACAATGCACCAGTTTTGGGACATTTCACCTCAATAATGTCATGTGATGCCAGCACGGGATTCCCCAAAAATCCCATTCTTAAAGGGGACCTGTCATGCAAGTATTGGTGGCGCTTTACGTTACTTCTGTGTATTTTAATAAAGTGATCACCCTTTCCAGGTTTGATTGTATCTTTTTCAAACAATTTTGTTTCCATTTGCAAATAAGTCTAAACTATGAACAATATTATTTTATACGAAGACTCATCTTTTAAAACTTGTTTGCATTGTTGGTTATAGTGTTTTTGTTAATTGTTAATTAATCATCACAGTGCCTTCTGTTGACTAGATTTTACAACAGTATCACTATTCTCCAAATTCTGCCGAGGATCAACGGCATCATATTATAGGCTACTGCATCATTGATGCTCTGGTTTTTGACCCCACAGTGCACTTTTATTGTACTCAATTTATAATACTACCAATTCTTTCTTTGCAACTTTGGTCTCACCTTCCATTGTGACATCTTTCAAGAGGCAATGTTTGTATTGACTAATTTTACCCCTGTCAATGAGGATGAGTAGTTTTGACATGTCTAATTGATCGATGGCATCACTGATAGATCTGTAGAGTACTTAGTGGACATCAATGTTATGACCAAGGAGGTCGGTAACATTGTTCTTCTGCTGGTCACTAAAAGTGTTGTGGTATTTAGGGCAGATCTTGCTTTGAAAGTGAGTTATATTTACTTGGAATTTATTAGAGAATAACCGATTTGATCGGTATTTCTGAAATCAGGCCGATTATGACCTTATCGGTATCTGATTGGTGTCATCCAATATTAAAAAAAAAAGAAATCCACTATATTACCCTAGTCAAGTATCCCCTACCCAAAAGTTAATACAACTAAATCAATTTATTGGGATAGTTGAACTTGTCCAAAAAAATATCGCACTGTTTTAGGAGTGAACAATTCTCGTTAATGCCCATTTTCAGCTATGTTAGAGTGAAACTTTAATACTCAAATCACATTTTTGTCCTTCCTTAACCCCTTCAAAGAGTGCCAATTTACGCTTTTACGTATGTAAAGTAAAGCATGTTGAAAGAACTGCTTTATTCTGAGAAACATGCAGTATAAAATATATTATTTTGTAGGCTTACTTATTATAAAAACTTCTCAGAATGTTGAAGCATCATCTCCGATTCATGTAACAAGCTTAATCAACTGTTTCAATAGCCAAAGTTGTTTAAGCATGTTACTTCAACCACCGGTTTGATTCCCGATTTTAAAGAAGTTATTATGCTCTGTATATTAAAGTTTTATCAATATTATAAAACAAATACCTTGATCTTGGTATTTTGACATCTTCAACTGGAGGCATTTTCGACGAAGAAAAGCGAGCCATTCATGATAACCTACCATTTCTCTACAATCAAGATGAGAATTGTGCAGGGTAGCAACCCTAGTCCGCGACACTTTTTATTGGATGTTTTTATTATCATTCAAATAATGAATTTAAAATTTAAATGTGAACACATCTTGATGGGAAGTTATGTCATCCGACATTTACACTCGAAATTTATTAGAATTGTATAACAATTCACATCGACTTCAATATTTAGTGTTGATATACCTGCTTCTAGTCTTCAGAATTATTGAAGCAATGCCATGGCCGCTACACAGACTTCTTAGAAAATTTTTCTGGTGGCATGGACCAGGTTTTCCAAAAAATGTATAGAAGAAAATAAAAAAGAAGAAATGTCAAAAAATCTTCACAAATTCGTGAAAGAGTACAGCCGACTCAAATTATTCAACCCACAGGGCAGAGTTGGGCACAAAAGTAAAGACGATTTTTGCCATCATTTGATGCTACAAGGAAGACTGTGCGATCTTGTTACCCGACTGCTGGAATACAGCATGGTCAAAATTATAATCAGCTAGAACACAAGGAGCAGCAACGCCTGTTAATCCTGGGTTCAATAGCTGTCATGCCACCCACTACCAACATTCTCAGTATGCTTGCTCTCAAACAATTACCACTTCTAATTTCCGGGTGTTTCCATAAGCTGACACCCTTTTCTGACATACTCTTCTGACACCCTATGAATTTGGAACCTTAACGGAATAAACCACCTAAACCGTGTGGTTTATTCCGTTAAGGTTTCTGAATTCATAGGGTGTCAGAAAGGGTGTCACCTTATGGAAACACCCCTAATTTCCTGGGCAATTTTAAATGTGTTTGTCTGCCTTCCACAGCATTATCTTTGTTAAATAGACATAACCAATTGATGACTTTCCATCTCTGCCACTCCTTCCCAGCATTGCCATAAATCAAATAAAGAATCAGGTGCACCCCAAATGATTACATTGGTCACATCAGTAATGTCCACCCCAGTTGACAATGCTAACATGCAAGTTAGGACACAAATATTCTCCTTTCGAAATTCATTTAATACGTCATCTTTGTCAGTTTTAGATAGAGTGGTGTGAAACTGTTTCACCATGAGACACTGCAGATTTAAATAGTCACAATCATAAAAGTATGCAGCACCTAATTCTTGCCCTAAATCAGCCCACCTTGTGCCCCATTGATTCATATTTCTGGAAAACAACATTGGTGTCTTATTTTTCTGTTGTGCATAAATGCATTCCTATAGATATTAAATTTAATATTACAAATTAAAATTAAGTGTATTTTACAAATGTGATACAATAAGCCTATTTTCATGTCACTGTGTAAAGGTTATTTGTTATCCTTGGCAAATCAAAACCTTGGTTTAGACATCAAACAATAAATGGGTAATATGGGTAATATTTCAAAATCGGTCTCAACACAAATATTTGCCCATTAATTTCAATGTAATCATTGAGTTCCCCTCCTTTTTTTGTTAGGGGGATCAAAAGGTAAAAGGGGCATTGTGCATATTGAAAGTTATTCTTTGATATAATTGGCATATTACTAAGTCAAAATATGAAGGACTTCATATGTTTTAAACTAATTTAAATAGGCAAGTTATCAGCTTTCAGTGTTTTCAGGTATTTAGTTTCACATTTTCAGCAGGCAACACTAATATACAAAATAAACAACATTTCTAAGTCCTTCATACTAGGACTTAATTCTGAACTAAGAGCTAGACCATAATTAAGTTTTGTGAATAACAGTCAGAATGACCAATAGGACGAAGTATGTTGTCTTGGTTCCATTCTACCATTCAATGTGCTATCTACTGAAGATAGCAAAATGAAACCAATGTATTTCTGCCTAACATCCGTATGTCACGTATCAGCCACTGCATTTCTTTTTAAAACTTTATGGACCTCTCAATTTCTATCACTGAGGTTGTTTATCATCTGTAAAGAATGATTTTTTTAGTGTAAGCATATTCAGCTTACTCAATTCAGGTGTGATCTAATACATTGGTAAGCATTCCAAATATGCAAAAAACAGGGTTTAAAAAATGGTGTTTCTGGAGATATCCTCGTGTCTCTTTAATTGAAATAAATTAAACTTTACATTTAAACAAAAAGGCCTGATACATCAATAATACAATAATATTATTAGGATGGCCAAAAGTTTGTTTCCAGTAGGTAGCATCCCCATTTAATAAAATAATTCTTTCATAAGGAAATCAATCCGGAAAGCCTCAAATCACCTAAGTTAGGTCAAACCATATTTTACTGTAGAATTATTGCATTATAAAAATGATTTTGGCTTACAATTTTTTCAATATTTTTTTAACGAGGAGGCATTTTCTCCATAAAAAAATCAAATGTTAAAAGGGACTAAAAATTATAAAAATGGAAATTTGCAGCCTACTGTAAACAAAATCTTTGAGGCCTTATATACGCATATAAAGAATGCAAAGAAGATTGTCACCTATGCTTCCTTAAATGAGATTGATTTCCAAACTGGTCAGATGCAACGTTTGAAGTACTTGCTGTTTTATTTTTCCGGTGAGAGTAGCAGTAAGGAGTAATACAGGAACCGTTGAAAAAATACTTCGTAACTCCCCGGCTCGTTGATAACTTTGACGGAAGTTGTTCCACCTGAGGAGCAATGTAAAACAGTGTAAATTTTCAATGCTAGCCATTTTATTACAAGAGTTAGACCAAAAAATCAATGTGTGCACCAATACTCTCACACATAAATAAGAATGTGAGTTTTAAAATACTTGCAATATTTTTGATTGCAAAGAATGGAAATCAGTGCCCCATGATTCATATTTCTGGAAAACAACATTGGTGTCTTATTATTTTCTTTTGTGCAGAAAATGCATTCTATATATATTAAATTTAATATTACAAATTAAAAATTAGTTGTATTGTTACAATGTGATACAATCAGCCTATTTTCATGTCACTCCACTGTGGAAAGGTTATTTGTTTATCCTTGCCAATCACAAACCTTGTGTTAGACATCAAACATACATGGGTAATATGGGTAATATTTCAATCGGTCCAACACAATATTTGCGCCCCTTAATTTCAAATGTAATCATTGAGTTCTCCCCTCCTTTCTTGAGATTAGGGGATCGACAGTTAAAAGGAGGCATTGTGCATATATGAAATTATTCTTTGATATAATTGTCATATTATAAGTCAAAATATAGAAGACTTCATATGTTGTAAACTAATTTTGAAAACAGGCAAGTTATCGTCAGCTTTCAGTGTTTTCAGTATTTCCAGTTTCACTTTCAGCAGGAAAACACGAAAATACAAAAATAAACAACATTTTAAGCTCCGTTCATACTAGACTTAATTCTGAACTAAGAGCTAGACCAGAATTAAAGTTTTTGTGAATACAGTCAGAATACCATAGGACGAAGTTATGTTGTCTTGGTTCCATTCTAGCCATTCATTGTCTTTCTACTTCAGAAGATAGCAAAATGGAAAACCAATGTATTTCTTCCTGCCTAAACATCCGTATGTCAACGTATCCAGCCACTGCCATTTCTTTTAAAACTTTAATGGACCGTCTCAATTTCTATCACTGAGTTTTTTATCATCTGAAAGTAATGATTTTTTTATGTAAGCCTATTCCAGCTACCGTCAATTCAGGTGTGATCTATTACATTGGTAAGCTTCCAAATTGCAAAAAACATGGTAAAACATGTGCGTTTTCTGGAAATATCCTCGTGGTCTCTTATTGAAAAATTAAACTTTACATTTAAACAAAAAGGGCCTGATACATCAATAATACAATACTATTATTAGGATGGCCAAAGTTGTTTTCCAGTAGTAGCATCCCCATTTAATAAATCATTCTTTCATAATAAATCATCCGGAAATCTTCAAATCACCTAGTTAGTCAAACCAATATTTACGTAGAATCTATTGCATTATAAAATGATTTTGGCTTACATTTTTTCAATATTTTTTAACGAGGAGCATTTTCTCCTAAAAAATCAAATGTTAAAACGGGACGAAAAATAGAAAATTGAAAGGTGCACCTACTGTAAACAAAATCTTTGAGGCCTCATAATATAACGCAGATAAACTGAATGGGTCAGAAGAAGATGTCACCCTATCAATGCTTCCATAAATGAGACGGATTCAAAATGGTCAGTTCCAACATCTGAAGTACTTGCTGTACTTTATTTTTCTGGTGAGAGTAGCAGTAAGGAGTAATACAGACCTACCATTGAAAAAATACTTCATGACTCCCTGGCTATTTGGAATAACTTTGACGGAATTTTTGTTCCACCTAGGAGCAAGTAAACAGGTAATTTTGAACGCTAGCCATTTTTTACAAAGTTATAACCAAAAATCAATGTGTGCTCCAATACTCTCACACATAAATAACTTGTGAGTTATTGTACTTCCATTATTTTTGATTTAAAAAAATGGAACAGTCCACCATTATTGGTTTAATAATTTAACCCCTTTCGCACCCGAATTTTTTAGGATTTTTTATTTTTGAACTGGTCACCTAAAGATTGCTAGATCTCTCAGCATACCAATTCACATGGACATTATAAACTTTCTAAATGAATACCAAACATCATCTTTTTTTTTGGAGTGTTCCTCTTTGAAATAACCAAAATATTATCTGAATACTATTTTCAAGTATTTATTTATTTGCAAAAACTCAGGTCTTAGATGGTGCAAAGGATAATGATTTATAGGTAATAGATGTTTGAATTAAAACATAGATAATTAGAAGAAATAAAATCACGGACAGAATGTATAGTATGGTAAAAAAAAAAGTCCCAAGCAATTGTATTTTGGAAAAATGGTTTCATGTATACACCGGTGTTGTTGCTATAATTACTCAGGCTAGAAATTTGTATGAAGTGTACTTTAGTACTGAAAAAAATATTGTATCAAAATGCATTTTGTATCTTGGTTTAGTCCACATAATAAGAATATGATGATAAGCACTTTGGCTTGGCATTTGATAATATATTAAGTATGCAACGACCATTTGACACTAAGTGACTTCTCAAAACGAGAAGTCCTACTTTTTCTTTTTGTAGATACTAGACGTGCAGCATTCTCTTCCATTAGCGGCTGTCTCGACTTCTTTTAAAATTTCCGGACACATAAACACAACTTGAAAGTGTCCCTGTTCAATAGCTAAAATAAAGAAAATCACATAATGTGCATTGAAGAATTCAGGTAACAACAACAGTAGTCAAAACATTGTGATATGTTCAATATAAGACTTTTTCACCTTAGTTGTGCATGGTTAGGGTGGGTGTTTATTTGTAATATATATATATATATATACATCTATATATATAATATAATATAGATTATATATTATATTATAATATATATATATATATATCTACATATATATATAGAATGTCTTTCCATGAACAAGGTCCCAATCACATTTTTGATATGGTGAAACACAATTTGTTTTTCTTATTAGACCAAAACAGTTTTTATAATAAAATGATAAAGGCAGTCTCAACTTTGGACTAAATAAATCAAAGGCTTTCATATTCATACCAACTTAGGTACATACTAATGTTGATCGAAACCCAATGTATCGATATTCAATTCATTACATTCACTCCGATTGTGCCAAAAAGATGCGGCTAATTCCCGCATATAGGCTAGCTGCTAACGCGAAATGCTTGAATAAAAATCTTGCCGCTCTTTGATAAATTTGAAGTTTTGGAAAACGGCCGTTTCAAAATTACAACAGCAGGAGGTAGAAACACCTCATATACAACACACATTTTGAACTCTTTGTTTGTTAAAAGATAATTATTGGATGATTTATGTGCATTCAACACTCATGAAAGACACCATCAAATTATGACGAAATAAGAATTGTAGAACAAAATTTTTAAAAAGTACCGCGTACGGAAAAATTACGTTTATATCGTGACAATTTGGAATCCAAATGCTCTCCAAACAAAACTTTGACAAGAATTATTGGGTAGAAGATAAAAAATTACAAAATTGATACAAATGCAGGATATATCAGCCCTACACTACTACATACATTATACACATACAGAAATAGTGATTTCGTAGTCAAAAAGCTGATCTGTTCAAAGCTTCAGGGGCAAGATTTTGTATTTATCCATCAATTCATTGAAATGGTGGATTATGCCAGGGAGAGCGGCGTGTGTTAATATGTCGGTTCTTATTTGCGAACTAGTCGGCCGTTTTTATGTCCGTTTTCGACGGAAAAATTCGCAAATTGTTCTGGAGCTAATGGGCCGTTTAGCCGTTAGGTTTTATTTTTTGGAATTTTTAGTGACGGGAGTCAGTTTGGGTAACTTTCGTATCTTTTTGTCAAGTTTTGAATCAGTTGATGCCGTGCTTGTCGTCTTTCTTACTGAATTGCCATTGGTTTATGGGGCACCTATTAAAACGGTTATAGTGGGGTTCTGCGGGCGACAATGAAATGGCTGGATAGTGTTACCATATCTACCAAGGGCTTACCAGGGACTGAGGTCAAACACAAGTGCGAGTTCATTTGACTGAGTTAGGATTAGGTAAACAAAATGTCCCTGGAGAAGGTCGCGACTATATAGGATGACACAAAAGAAATTGTTTTACTTGAGATCAGGACTTGAGTTATGGTTAATAATCGGGGTATTGGTATTTTGCAACCAAGTCTCAAAGAATTCAGCAAAAGTATATTTGCCTACTTTAGGGGAAGCAAAACTTCAAAAATATTAAGTCCGTACATTAGCAAATGTTGGTATCGTGGTATCGTCCTTTGCAGAAGCCAAGCCTTTTTCCCATTATGGCATTTATTCTGACTATGCATAGTGTTTATGGTAAGATCGGGTGAAAAGTTGGGTTGTTGTTGGTTTGACGGCAAAGTTTAGAATTTTAGTTTATGTTTAATTGGTTATTATTTTTGGAGGTCTTTGAGAGACAACCAATTTTGGGTGTATGTGAGAACCGTCTGGTGTCATTAAGTTCTTGTTGGCTTGTTTTCGTAGATGGCCATTGCTGCCGACAATGTTATACCATGCCCAGAGTGGCTGTTCCTCTAAACGATGTAACCACTACGTTGGACCGTTTTAAGGCACCTTGCAACTGTTGAAAACCAGTTTGGAATTATTAGTAGTTTTCGAGTATAAATATTCGATCCTATAAATATGATAAAACAAACGAGGGTATTCCCCTTGCGACAAGCGGTGGGCATACTTGAATATTTTTAATAACCTTACACTGCGATACTATACTCTATTGCGAGTTGCAGGACGACAAACACGCTTGCCTTACTTTTGACGGGTTTTAGGGAAAATATTTTTTTGTCGACGGTTGCTCCAACTACATGATGGCCTACACATTCGACTACTGTTAATATCCCGCGTTCGTTGAAAAGCGGAAATGTTGAAATAAGTGGCGGTAAGCATATCAATACTAAGTGGAAATCTTTGGAAAACACATCTGCCAGAAATACATTTTGACTAGGAATACTCCTAAAAATGTTTCCAACAATTTGCAATATAATCCCTATTTTGATAGAGGATGATTCCCCAAAGTGACCTGAAACATACGAAACTTAATGGCAGATTTAAAAAAAAAAAAAAAACATAACCAAACCACGACATTTGCTCTGCTACCGGTATGTCATTACCCCTCTGATATCCTTATTACGTGTGTCAACCAAGCGTCAATGTATTGCTGTAAGAGATGCATTATACGATTGTTATCAAGCTTGCTGCATTACAGCTCATTGTAAGGCATGCCGTGGTAACCTGGAGTGTTGAATGTCAACTGTTTAGTGTACATTTGCGATTACCTTCACAAGTAGTCAAAAGAACCACTCCACTGACCCCAATTCTTCATATTGAGTATATATAGCGTGGCCTCTACTGACCCTATATGGCCTTGACCACCACTTTGTCAATCTACATAATAAAACACTTCTGAAACTAAAATGCTATGACAAACCTAAAGGACCCACTGGTCCAGGACTCTTACTGGTATGCGCCGAATGCCTCTGATTGACCCCCTGTGCCCTTTTTGACCTCTAATGGCCACATTATTGACCTTTGACCCCCATTTTGTCAACTACATAATAAAAAACACCTTCTGAAACTAAAATGCTATGACAAACTCAAAGGAACCACTGGCCAGGACTCTACTGGTATGCGCCGAATGAACTATGATGACCCATGTGCCCGGTGACCTCTAATGGCACTATGTGACCTGACCCCCATTTGCGTCAAATCTATATCACTAAAAAAATCACTTTGTGCTTGTGGGGTTTTGTCCGGCTATGTGTTTCGCTGTCCTTTAACTTACGGATATGAATTTTTGGTATGGGTAGAAGCTCCTACGTACGAGGTTTGGGGTCAGATTTGGAGGGTTCATTTTTGGGGTCAAAGGTCATACAGGGTCTTTTTGTCGGGTAACTTTGCCGTGCTTTGACGTATGGATATGGAGTTTTGGTATGGTGGTAGAGTTTCGCCGTACAAGTTTTATGCAAGTCACATTTTTGAGGGGTCATTTTGGGGTCAAAGGTCATTCAGGGGTCATGGAAAATGATGGTGGTGTTGAGATAAAATAAACGTATAATCAAGTAAGAAAATAGTACCACTTCTTAGGCAAAAAGATAATTATAGTCTTTGGTTTCTGACATAGTTTTTTTCCTCCTCCCGACTTTCCAGATGGACCCAGCACAGCAATATTTTTATATTTAACCATTTAACTGCTTAAGGCTATGCTGTGTCCTTAAAAGTGTTCACAATTCACTCCAGGGGTGTCGAAAGGATAGGCCCGACAAGATATGAACCTGTTGTGATTTTGCTGTTTGCCTTTTGAAGGATTGCTCCATCATTGTATTAGTGCAAAGTGTTAGAGTTATCATTTTTTAGTGCCTGGTTTGTGGACTTTGTTCCCCTGACAGTCCCTAAACGGAGTCTGTCAGACGGCGGAGCCCTATCAAGTTTTTTCGGAAAGCTTTATTTGAAGAGCTCATCTCATGGTGCAGTTCATAGGTTTGTAGATGGCTCCGTTTCCAAGTTACGGAGCCTTTAAAATTTGACTTTTAACTTACTCGACTTTTCATTTCAGTAATTTTGTTAAATCTCCATAGTTACTTTAGTTTCCTACTGACACTTCCTTAAATGGGAGCTGTCACATACGGCGGAGCCTGTCAATTTTTTTCAGGTACAGCTTTAATTTTAAAAGAGCTCTATCTCTGATTGCAGTTCAGAACTATGTAGGTGGCTCGTTTTCCCGTTACGAGACCTTAAAGTTGACTTTTCCTTCGACTTTTCATTTCAGTAATTTTTTGTTAATCTCCATATGTACTTAGTTTCCTACCTGACAGTTCCTTACATGGGAGCTGTCATACCGCGGAGCCCTGTCAATTTTTTTCAGGACAGCTTTATTTTAAAAGAGCTCTATCTATAGCGTTCATAACTATGTAGGTGGCTTTGTTTTCATGTTTACGAACCTTTAAATTTGACTTTTACTTCAACCTTTTTCATGTCATTCTTTTAAAAAAAAGTCCAAATGACTAAGTTTTCCTACTGACAGTTCCTAAAATGTGGAAGCTTTCATTTGATTTTAAGGACAATCGCCTTGCTGTATCCCTCTTGAGAAGGTATTATCACTGAAATGCTCGCATTTTTTTTAAAAATCTCCCTGATTCTAATCAAATCTCCGATTCCAATCAAATCTCCCTGATTCCAAAATCTCAATGTTGGCAAGCTCCAAAGGTCCACCCAGGGGCTTTATCAGGTAACTTAACCGTGCTTTTGGACGGATGGGATATTGAGTTTTTTGGTATGGTGGTAGATGGTTCGCCGTAACGAGTTTTTGTGGTCATGTTTTCGACGGGGTCATTTTGGGGTCCAAAGTCATGTAGGGGTCGCTTATCGGGTAAGTTGACTGTGCTTTGACGTATGGATATGAGTTTTGCCATATGGTGGTAGATTGAGTTTGCCATACCGCTTTTGTGGTCACATTTTCGACGGGGTTCATTCTCGACGAGTCCGAAGTCATGTAGGGGTCATTATGGGAACTTGGCTGTGTTTCATACCCTGCTTTGACTAATGGATATGAAGCACCCATGGTGCTAATTAGGTCGGATACAGTACCTTGGTTTCTGTTCTGAAAATATTCCAGTATATACCTCATCTAACAGGTATACTCGGCTAGTGAAGACCCACTCGCAGCGCGGGCTCCACACCGTTATAACAAAACAATTTCTGCAAATAAGTTACAGTGGACCACCAAACATCTAGAGGAACTTGTAAAAGATGAGTCCTAGTAGTAGCATTGGTAGTACAGTTTGAATCCTCTAATGACCTAATGACCCTTTGCCCCCACGTTCAAACCTTGCACATCTATTATTTTGTTATAACCGGTGGTCTGGTTCTGTCACTGTTGCTGTCGTCGACGGCATATATGTTCTCTGAGACCGATGATTGCACCCTTCCCTGCACTTTGTGGGTGGGTGCCCCTTAACCTTACGAAGACCGAGTCTGAATTGGTTAGTGGATCAAAGGTCATCAGGGTCATTCAAAGTCAAAGTATCTCCAATGGGGTAAAAGTTGGTGTATTCAGGCGAACTTGGGGGGCGGGTCGATTGTTTTGATGATTAAAATTTTTACAGGGTCAGGGCAAGGTCATCAGGGTCATTCAAGGTCAAAGAAACCGCAAATCCCGATGGTTCCGTCAAGCCAGTGATCGCAAACACAGGTGATAGCCAAATCGAGATCGCTAGTAAAATACTATTAAAGAAACACCGGTCCAGAACTCTTATGGTATTTACAGAATGACCTCTTATGGCCCATATGCCCTTTGAACCTCCAATGACCCGACTTGAAACCTTTGACCCCCAAAATATCTAAACATTCTTCCAAGTTAAGTTGTATAGCCCACCAAATCTTGCTCAAGATAACCACTGGCCAAGACCTATGGGGTATATGTCAATTTGACCTTGTATGACCCTACATGACCTATACCCCACAATACACATTCCCTAACCATCCCACTTGATGGATTACTACATCATTGATGCACTCGTTTTAAAGTTATTCATCTATACTTTTAACACTAAACTGGCATTTGCGAAGAGTAAATAAACCGAAACAGACCAAGTACAAATTCACCATTCACTGGTATGACGAAAATGTTAATTTATAGTAGGACTTATCAGTATTTAAGTCTGTAAATTGACGGTATTTTACCGGATATCATTACAAACTTTCTACAGTAATTTGCAACAAACGTCCCCCTGGGTTAAATGTCAATCTACATGATGATGATGATCCCAAATTTAAGTAAAAAACTCTTGTTAAATGTTCTGTCATTTCACCTTTCCGTGATGGGTTTCATAACTTATTTTGGGTCATTTGGATTCATTCATCTTGTTCAGCAGGTTAGAGAGCCCGGCAGCCTCATTTGCAGGTTGGGCACGAGGTTGCCACAATTATGTGAGATTTTGCCTGTTGTGCATTTTGTGTCTGTCTGTACCAGTCGCTAAACACAGGAAATGATACTTAGCTTGGTGAAATGGCAACAAGCATGCGGTAGTTCGTCCAAAATTGGGATTTTGATGATCTTGTGGCTGTCATCGCGGGACAATCCAGTAACATTTTGGTAGCCAGGTCTTCTTTTGAGAATTCAGCTAGAAGAAGCTTCTGCAAATAAGCGGACCTCGCTCTTGTCGATATCATATTCTTTCTTTTCCACGACACGGCTTTGAGGATAGATGATACCAGGACAGCATCTCGCTCCATACCTGATCACCGCCGAGGAGAAGCATTACCTGATTTGGCGATTTTTCAATGTATCGTGGAATAAGGGTAAACTTCAGTCGTGCATGTGGTGTAGCTATTACGGGGTGTGGTTGATCCTGTCTTGTCTGTGGGTTGGCTGACATAGCACTTGCTGCAGGCGTCCCTTCCCTATCTCCAGAATCCTTCCTGACCAAACTAAATACGTTTAAGAATATTCGCTGTCGTTCTGTTTTGCAGCTCATTTACTTGAGCTGAAGAGGGGCGAAATCCTGCTGTGCATTCCAGAAATGCAGGCCGTTAAGGATCCCACTTGAGCTTGAATGGCTAGTTACGGTTTTATAGTATTTTCGTGAGCTGAGATCTTCCTGCTTGGCCTCGTCTAACAACCCGTTGATAGCTATGCGATGAGTCGCGTTCCTCTCTTGTTGTGCGCGAACTGGGACATTCTAGCAGTGGTAAATCATCGTCTGAATCTCCGTCATCGCTCTCCTCTACCGGGCCTGGCAGGTTTTAAAAAAAGTTATAGATGACGTGTTCGATTTGGGACATTTAAACCATTCATGAGTTAATAACAAGGTTCTAACTGCCATTTTCAGGTCACTCGTAAAATGAAAAGGTTGTCACAAAGCACATTTAGAACTATGACAAAAAACAGTTCACATAAACATTGTAAAAAAAAAATATCGCCAGTGCAGGACAGACGTTAGATCACAAAAAATGCCACCTTTGCAATGGAAAGGTAATTTGAAACTATTTTTTCTCAAATGCTAACGCCATAGAAGATGATTAATATTAATCTGTACTACACGTTTGTGTTTTTGAGACGGGTCGAAGCATGTCATTCATCGTGATGTCAGCGCCATTTCGTGGAAATACCTTCTAGTGCGATGTCGTTGTGAAGAGGGTATTGATGGAAACAGATCAGGTTGCAAATGTGCCTTGCTTGACGTGTTGTTGTAAAAAACACAGTGTTGGTAATTAGCATTAAAAATAATATCTGTTTGTAATTATCTGCGGTTGTGTTTTTGTTGACATAAACCTGTTTAACACCTTTAATTAGGTAAATGAGGATTAGAGTACACGGTTTGCCGCGTAAAAGGTTTAGCATCAAAACTATGCAACATTACAATAACGAACAACGTCTCCTTGTGTGTGGGTGTTTGCAAACAAAACACGCAGAATACCATTGATAGTGGAGATAAGTGTAAAAGGTTTATCTTTTAAAAAAGGAGTGGAGTTATTCTGCTTGAGACCACACAAAGCCATGAATCACCATAATATAGTTCATTAATTAAGCAGATAGAATAGGCCCATGCATTGCAAGTTACCGTTTCTTGTTTAAGTTTAGCCAGCTGTTATCAACATCTTGTCTGACTCAAACATGTTTGATGGATAGGTTTTCCCAGATCTATCTCCTTCCGGCAGCTGCTTCTATTGATCTTAGTCCCATCACGGAATTTTGCTATTTCTCCATTTTCTGATCGAGAAATAGAAGAAATACACCGTTGGACTGTCAATAACGCTGGCACATAGACTATACGCCGACGTTGCAAACGTGCCAAATAGAACTATACGCAGACGTGTGAACTATTCCGTATTATCTCCCCGTCCATTCACAGGGAAAGCTTCCGTATAAAACTGGACCCAAATTGTATACAAGAAATATCCGCATATTTTGAAAGTTGCTGAAAAAGATGGGCGTGAAGATCATGGTTTTGCCGCACATCAGTAGACGTCTGAGATTGGGCATCGGTTGGCGTCTCGGCAGGAGCTTCAGAAAGAATAATAACTGCAGTTCCTGAACTTTCTAATATTAGCATCAGTACAATTCGTCGCTTGTTTGTAACACCCCAAACCAAAAATCGAAAAGCTAGTTCACGATATGCAGCGGTCATTGACGCCAAGATTGGAACTAACCTAATGATATATCTTCTTCTAAGCCTGATTCCACTATTGCGGACTCCGGATTAAATATGTACTGGAGATGGGTGGTGCACATGTTTGGGATGAAGTCCAGAATGTGGTCGGCAGATGATAAAAACAAACTGTTAATTGGAGGGTGACACCCTGTGTTAGCAGGCATTTGGAGTACAATATATGTTAAAAAAGGAGATGAGTTTCATTTGGCCGACCATAACTGGTTCAATGGGATCGGTTATTGCCAGTGGCTGACATAGATTGGAAGATTCGCAACAGCATGACTGAGTGACAAATTCAAAACGACAAATAGGGCGTTTTCGTTTTCGCTACCCTAGAACCGGTAACTTTGCATATAACTTTGCGGGGAAACAATTCTTTCGTTCCACGTTCATTTAAAACCCACTAATGACGACTTACTGCTGCCATTGAATCAGAGGTCCAGGGATCGAAATGGAAAATACGCATGCATAATAGTCTGTGAAAACGGTGCCGATTGGAAAAGTTCAGTCTGAAAGTTATCATGGTCATTGAGTCTTTGGCGATATCCGTGGACCTGGATTAATATATGTTGGTTGCGTATGCGCTGGGGATTCCAATTTCAATCTGATTGAACACTGCTGGTCTCCGACCACCAATTGGCTTGTGGGACTTCATGTTGTCCGAGAAAGTACCAGGGGAGAGTACTGCTCCAGATAGCAAACAAATCTGACTAATGAGGAGAGAACTGGACAAGGAGAAAATTGTTTTGGATAACGCAAAATTGTGAATGTTAAGGATTTCTTCCAAACAATCTTATGACGGGTTTCCCGTTTTCACCACTGGAGTAGCATCAGGATCTCCACACATGTACGATGATGAGGATAACGTTGAAAATCTACCATGCTCAACTTACCATATGATTGACAGAGATCCCAACCTTCAAGAATGTGCTAAGGATTCCAATTTCTTGAAGACTTCATCAAAGACGCAGCACACTGGATTTTATCAAATGTGAAGATGGAGACTGTCACCACTGTTCAACTCGTCCGGTTAAATCTTCAAAACTTGTTAACTTTTCTTGCCGCATCACCAATGGTTGCGTCTCCGCCACACCTCAACTGAATATCCTGGGCATTCAAAACCTGGTGTGAAATTGCGTCTGAAGCTATGGCCGGCCATCTCTCTATCCCAAAATTGGATGAAGTGACTTCACATGTCCATCGAGACAAAAAACAAAGCCATGTGTCAACATAGAAGTTGCAAGAAAGTTTTCCAGAGTAATGCTGACTGTAATCGTCATCAAAACTGTTCACAGAGTACAGCTAGAATATTAAACTACCACTCAAACTACTCGCATTGAATACGTAATACTGGTCCCAATATCATATTGATGTTTTTGCCAAAATTTAGGTAATGTTTCCCCAAATCATACCTTTACAGGTTCTAGAAGGGGAATTACCTATATGAATCATGGTTTCGTAGCAGAATCATCATAAATAACCATTGTATAGTAATCAGTAAAATTAATATTACAGTGGACACTTGACATAAAACATGAAACTGATACACAAACAAATACATAACAATTATGAGATTCTAACATAACTTGTAATTTTTGTGCCCTTTTTTTCTGTGTACAGGTGTACAGTTCAGATAGACGCCTCTAGAGGACTTGTTTATTTGATCAATAAACAACTCCTGACGCGTGATTTTTTTATTACATATAACTGTTCACTGTTAAAAATTCTGTACTTAATGACATCAATTTACGGAAATGTTTTCTAAATTCACTAAAAACCAAATTGGATAAGAAATGCATCTTGAACTCTTTCATCAAAACATACAACAAAAATTGATCTTGTTAATTTACGGACATTTATACAAATTCCTGGCAGCAAAATTTCGAAAAATACGTAAACTTACTGAAGGCGTCTGGAAATTTTCGCTGCCAGAAATTTTTCCGTAAAAATACAGATATTTCTAACAGTGATTAATGATAAATCATAGTCATCAAGAACTTTCCCAGTTTCAAGCAACTCAATGAATACAAATCACTGTGACCAAAGTCGGGTGCAGATGCTTTGTTAAAAGCCGATGCAAAAAGACCGAAGTCATGCATGCAGTAGAAACAATTTACATCGAGAATGTTTTTATTGGATTGTAACTTTTTTCAGTAGTATACCCCACCTAGTTTAAATGTGGCCTATGCTATATTTACTCATCTAAGCCAAAAGTGTTGGAACACTTTTATAGGCTACTTCAAAATTCCCCCTCTCCCCCCCCTGGACAATGTTGAATCCTGACATTTTGTTCTTTGCACCCTACAATAACCCAACATTGGTTGGTGGGCATAGGGAGGAGTGGTAGGATAAGAATGCTTCCAAGCCTCCAACCACAAGTTGAGCATATATTTCCTATGATATCTCTTAATGAATACGGCAAATAATCGGGGCAAAAAGAGCGTCGTTTTCCACACCGTGGGCTAAGATTGTGTCTGCAAGGAAAACATAATCATCTAATTTTACATTTTCCCTCATAACTTCTTATTTATGACAGCTATTACACAGAATTTTTAGATGCATATAAAATAAACATATTGGCTTACGTCATTGCAGGGAAAATGAAATTAGGCGGTCAGCTTAGGGATGGTCAATAAAATGTACTCGTAGCATATTGAGCTCAAAGTCGTCCATATAACAGGAAAAGGCCTCTTATTTAGATGGGTGTGATTAATAATTGAAATAAAAAGTCAACGCATAATCAATAAAATTCCATTGAGGTTACAGGAGCATATATTACCCGTGATTACTCAATGTAACAAGAAAACTCCAAATATCATGACGCACCTTCTGCATTGGTATAATGATATAGGCATGAATTAAACAGTAGTGGAATTCATATGGAGAGATGATGATTATGAAGATGATCACGATGATGATTGATGATCACATGACGTCGACGACGACGTCGACGTGTCTTTCCGCGCTACAAGTGCCTTATTTTGTTTAACACTTAATATGTTCATAAGTGTAAATTTCCATAAATAAATTAGAAGACATGTTAACTAGAAAAAGAGAAGAAGAAGCCATTTAAACACGCCAAGATACATTGGTATAGCTCGAACAATTTTTACTGAAACAGTGTGTACACACCCATTGTTATACGTGATGTGATCCTTTATCAACCGATGCGATAATTCGATATTTAACCTTGTCCACGACATCGATAATCCACGGTTAAATAAATCTATTTTCAAGAATAAATGATTTCTCTGAAAATTTTTCTTGAATTAAAATATTCAAACGCTATCCCACGGCTAACCATATGAAACAGATCATGACTCCTGTTAGTTTCTATTGTTAATAATGGGTGTGTTTTTTTTTTTTTTATCGTGGCTTCATCATTGATTTACGTGTGTAGGATTGGTTTATTATAAAGTTCGTCGATTCATTGATTTAACCATATTTTAGGTTTGAAATTTGAATTGAAATGAATGATCAGTATGTAAGGAGCGGATTGGCTTTAGAGGCAAAGATTTCGCATTGCAAGAGTAGGTTCCGGTTCGAAAATCAAGTCAGGTCCTTTCGTTTGTATTTCATTTAAAATTTAACCTATGATCAAATAGCGTTGTAACCCGATATGAAAAGTATTTAACATGTTAAAATCGGTCTTTTTTTCATAACGTGTCTTCGAAGAAAATTTAGTTGTTGTGAATATTACACTTATGAAATAAATATTAAGTTATTTTAAACACAAAATAATTACACTTAAGACCGCGGAACGGAAACGCCACACCGGCATTATTGTACACATTGCTGTTAAACCCATGAATTTAGCTTAAAACGCAATGTGAAAGTATGGCCTTATGCTGATTGAAAGTGATCCATCCCTAAAGTAGCAGTGGGAGTGTAATTTGATACTCAGATTGAAACATTTTTTGTACCTATAATGTGTACAAGTTTCGTTTCAATATCTTATCTAATTGAAATGACAGGCAATTAAGTTTAAGCATGACATCCTCTTTCTAATATACGATACAATCTAGCAAAAGTGTGGAACACTGTTTTTATAGGCCTACTTCAAAATCTCCCCCCTGGACCAATGTTGAATCCTGAAATTTGTTCTTCCACCCCCTACAAGAACCCAACATTGATGGTGGGGATGTGGAGGAGTGTATGGAAGAGGAATTGCCTCCAAGCCTCGTGCCAACCCAAGTTGAACATGATTTCCATGTATCTCTTAACGAGAAATACGGCAAAAATCGGGGCCAAAAAGAGCAGTCGTGTTCCAACACATTTTGCTAAGATGTAATCTGAAGAAAGTACAATTAATTTGACTTATTAAATTGTGAGAAGGAATACAAGAAAAGTTATAACTTGTTAAAGGGGGGTGGCATTGAATAACCTCTATCTTTACTCCATTCCAAAAAATGAGTTTTTTTCGGTTCCAGAAGAGAAAATTTTCTTTGCTCATTTACCCCAGTGAAATCTAAAAGCCACTATCAGTAATTTTTCCAAGTCAAAATGTTAATTTGCTCTAAAGTTGCTAGTGTTAGGGTCATTGCTGAACAACAGACATTGAAGCATTTGACGTGGTATTGAAGATGCTATTTATGACTTTTGTTGCTAATAAAAGTCGGATTCAAACTTTTATTAGTAAACATGCAAGGAAAAAATCCAGCAGAATCTGGACATATTGTACGAGCGTTATGCTTAGCCACAACAGTGGTCTTTACTATACAACCCAGTTCCAATACAACAATGGAAAAAAAAAAATCGCTGGTAGTGGCTGGAAGCACCATGTAAAATGTTTCCTTTTTGATGTTATGAAAAAAAACATCTCCAATGTTGTCGACCACACGCCCGATGGGTAAAATCGGATTTCCGATTTAACTCAAATTTTAATCCAATGTTTTTTTAAATAAACATACAAAATAACAAAAATAAAAAAGATAATTATGAAAAAATGGACCGTAATTGTGTCATCCCTTGAAATGTTTTCTATTAAAAATGTGATTTTTTCCAGGTTAAGAATTTGAATTTTTTTCGGCGGCATCAACATAGTTTGTTCTTTACAAATTACACTGCATTTGCCATGATGTTCTAGACCTACGGCGGCGAAAATCTTAATAATTCGCCTTGTTTAGCATAACCAGTAAATTTCCAGGAGTTCTTTGGTTCATCGCAAACTTGACAAATTGTCTTGACTTTTGAAGCATAACATCATTCCTTGACATAGAGTCTAAAAACAGTATATCATTTAAATTCCTTTAGGTCATATGACTTTAACCAGTTTTACAGCATAAAACTTTCCTGGTTTAACAGTTGTGAATGTTCAGCAGTGGCCTTTTATATAGGCCTGCGCGAGAGTGTTGTGTGTGTATGTGTGCCCACACGCATGTGTACATACCAACATACCAAATAGCTGGCTGCACCGAACTTTTATATGTATAAAATATCATACGGAATAAAGTTCAGGCACCACATCTATAGGCCACTGACAGCTAAAGTGTTGCAACACCCCGTGTGCTAGCGTGTCTAACAATTGATTTTTTAACTCCCTCCTTTACCCCACACCCCTGTTCGCCACCCCCCCCCCCCACGAGAGATTTTGAGCACCCAAATATGTGTCATAATAGCAATTTCAAATAGATTTAGACACTCAATAGATTTCTACATGTATTAACTAACAGAAATGTCTCAAAAGAGCGAAAAAGGGACGATTTTGTTTTGATTTGCTTTAGATTTCAATGTAAAAATAGGCTGAATTTCGTATTTGCCTCCTATAGAAATTAGAAATTGCACAATTTTGTACCAAAGAAACATTTCCATTTAATCCTTTCAGATGGGGATATTTTTGATGGACAGTTTTACTCAGGGCAAAAATCAGAAACTTTCATTTTTCAAGGGACACCTATATGTGAAATCTCTCGTTGCACCTCTAATATATAGGCCTATTTAAAGTTTAGGTATGAAATAAACCTTGTTTTGCTAACTAATCAAATGCCTGGACATTGGTAATTTTGTAAGACACTGTAAATTGTTTTAGAATTCTGGATCCTGGCTCAACCTTTAGTAATTTTATCACAAAGACTTGCATTCAAAATACCATGCACGATCTTAACAAGTTTTACATTCTAAACGTAATGCCGTCTAACCAAAGGTTGTTTCTGAATTTTAAATACTTCTTTGTACATGTAAATAAGAACAAATGCGTAATTATAGAGTAGCATGTTTTCATGGTATAGTGTAACAAGAATAGTCCTCCATTCTTAGGATGTATGAAGTCAAAACCTGCAGGAAATAAATGTCAATAAAGGTCATCAGTTTTTACTTTTGTGCTGTATATAACTTGAAAACAAAAACATGTTTTGCGTCAAAATGAATTTTCTATTTTAAATATTACTTTGTGACTCAGTAGGTACCGTAGTGAACGTATGTACAGATCCCCTACATTTAAAAATACCCTCGTCACTCTTACTAGGTACCTAGTTAAACATATGATCTTACGCGGTTTTCTAGTCACAATTGCCAGAATATAGTCAAGTCTTGACCAGATTCTAGCCAAATTTAGAAGATTTTCCACTCGATTAACAATATAAGATTATTTGTTACTAGATACCTCTTACAAAGTGACGAGGTATCTTTACACGTGAAATATTGTTTTGAGGGGATACAAAAAACTGTAATTGAAGGGCGATATGAAAATTTCATTAAATCAGGGGATGCAAAATTTTTTTCACGGACGGGAAATATGGAACAGGACATTTTTTGGGCCAAAAAGTTGAATTCTCCCTCTCCCTGCGATTGACTGCTCCCTAATAGTTTCTACACTTGTAAATGAAGTGTTTAGAAAGTATTGACAAGAACATCTCTAGCCTATGTTTAAAACCTAAACATGTTTAGGATTGTATACATGTTTCCTTATGTTTAAATTCTAACATGTTTATGATTTATGCATGATCAAAACATGTTTTTACCATACTTTCTAAAACACTTCATTTAAAGCGTAAAACTAAAATTAACCAAAAGAGAATATGTAGTAGTCATGACCGATTTTCCTTGTTCAAAATAAAATAAAACAGACAGGGGGATTACGAAAAGAATGATTTAGTGGGTTAAAAAATTTGATCAAGATCGGTATTTAGGAAAGAGGCACGGCATTACACTGTAAAGATGTGTTTAGAAAGTAGGAAAACACATGTTTGATAATGTTTAAATGCTAAAAATGGTTTTGTCCATACTTTCTCACAATCATTTACCATAATAGTGTAGGCCTACTGATATGAGTAACTAAGGGGGGAGGGGGAATTAAATTATTATTTCGTGATGAGTGATTTTCAAAATTAAGTGGGTAAATTATAAGGGCGAAGACGAAGCGAAGGCCGGGTGAGCAATTAATTGCAGCCCTCGATAATCCCTGACCGGTGCGAGTTTTACGAACGCCTAACAATACGCATTTCGAGTGGTATGGGACCGCTGAAGTGGGTAATTGTATTGCTCCACGATGGTCAGATATTGAGCGTACGAACTTCTCAACTATTCACTTGGTTAGAAGCGCCAATAAACAAGTGTGAATTTAAGAATTTCTCAAACAGTATTGCGAATATCAAGTTAAGGAATTTGGGTCGACTATTCGCAACATGTTTGAATGCAGAAGGGACGCTTCGCCTAAGTAAGTATTCAGAATTACAAAATTATACATTCGGAATACTTATTAAGTATTCAGGTTTGGTAAGGGGGAGCCTGAATTTTGAACTCAATATGTTGTTTTAATGGGAAGCAATGAGTTCATAATGGATCAAACTTATGTTTTCGTGAAAATCAGATGATAAATTAATAAATACATGTACCTTTCTCTGGTTGACATATGATTGCAGATAGGTTCTTAAAATGTACAGACAACCTGGTTAAAACATAGTAATAGGTGACAATGGTAACTCCTTTCAGTTGGCAGGTCTTTATCAGCTTCAAATTAAGGTGACTAGGGTTTTCAAAAACTCAAACCCCACCATTTTCCAGCTTTGGGTACACACCAACAGAGTGTGTTTGGAACTCTCCACCATCCAGTCTTTAGATATGGGTGAAGCCGCATGATACTATTGATTCTCCGATTTATCTTTCTTCTTTTCTTTATTCCCTTTCTTTTTTTGTTTGACCTTGATCAAATGCTACTGTGTCAGACGCTTGGTAAGATAGCATCGAGAATTGGCCAAAAGAACCCCCGACCCAAGTTCATTATAGGGTTTAAACAGTTTGACCATAGGGGTAACGTCGGTCAACAGCGGTCATTGTCGCAGCTAACACCCTTTTACCCACTTTCCCACAGTTCGCATGTGCTACCGATGCCATTTGTTCACAGTGATTGCCAGATGCCTGGCCTAATGGACTTGTTACAGATTTTGATCAAAGTTCTTTAGGGGCCAAAAAGGGGCAGTCTCTCTAATACCTCGTCATATTTCAAAATGCTACTAGGGTTACACATTACCGTGATCTTGACAAGACTTCTTCAGAATAACCTCTGACCCAAGTGCCACACAGGGTTGTTGACGATGGGGTCAAAGGTCACACAGGGGTCATTAGAGCGGGTCAGTCGCTCTTACCCTCCTTTTTGACTGTTTCTGCCACCAAATCAAGTGCTATAATCAATAGGACTTGGTCAGAAGAAGAACAGCTGACCAAAGCCCATATGAAGTGTTAACAGATTGGGAGTCAAAGGTAACGTAGGGGTCATTAAGGTCAAGTCGCTCTTACCCTCTTTGGGCTGTTTCTGCCACAAATCAATTGCTATACTCACTAGCCTTGGTCAGAAGACCAACTGACATAAGGCCCATATGGGGTGTTCTCAGATTTGGGTCAAAGTCACCTTGGCGATTTAAAGGGGAATTCTTGAAAATATTGATCGATCCACAACAGACATCATTGCTATAATACACCGGGACTTGGTAAGAAAATTGCTGACCCAACCCTCATAATGGGGACATAGATTGGGTCAAAGGTCACAGGACAGGCCAAGTAGGTCACCGCGGAGATACTGTGGTTCTAAGCACAATCGATGCTAGTTGGTACTGTCATGTTTTGTGTCGCCTGCCTCAGGCAGGAAGACCACATAGGGATCCACTTTGTCCACTGTAGTTGTATGTTGATGTTGGTGAGTAGTTGTTGGATGTCTGTGTTGAAAAAGGGTTAACATTTGAATTGTTAATAGCCTCATACTTTGATGGATTTAAAACCAAACTTAATTGGGTCACAGGTGCAAAACATGGCCTCCCCCACTTGTTGATGCGTTAAAGGTCACATTACCAAGGTCAAAGGTCATGTGAGGTCAAGTTGTAAAATAGGCTGAACTGTAAATTGACCTCATTTGAAACGGGAAGTTCAATTAGAACCAAACTGTCTCATAGGTGCAACATGGGAGCTTCATTGTTGAGAGGTCAAAAGGTCACACCCAGGTCAAAGGTATGTGAGGTCAAGTGTAAAACTAGGTTGAAAATGTAAGAATTGACCTCATTGAAAAGTTGAGTGTCAATATAGGAAAAAAAATTGATCATTAGGTTCAACATGGGATCCATCATTTGTTACTGAGGTCAAAGGTAACATACCAAGGTCAAAGGATCATGTGAGTGAAGCTTAATCATAGGTTGCAATATGGGATCCCCATTTGTTGATGAGGTCAAAGGTCCACATACCAAGGTCAAGGTCCATGTTAGGCATCATTCCTAACCGCGCGGCGGAGACACAAGCGGTCGAGGGGCGACAGATGTATTTTTGCACATAGCCCTTTGTCTGCAGACTAGAGAGTGAGCGATGGGGCCAGGCGGCAGCAATGCCCTTGTAGCTTTTGATGGAGCACACAGATTATAAAGTTAATCATAGATACACTTGGTGAGTAGTCATTTTGAGCCTTCCGAGAACATGACAGAACATTTGAAAGCGTTCATTGTGAATATAGAACTGTAAGCAAAAAACCTGCGGGCTCCAAGAAATGTCATTGAGAGAATGACTACATCTTGCTGCTCCATCCATGCGTAGGTTGTTGGTGCAGGGTTGCAAAAGGGCCTGAAATATGGACAGCCACAATTTGCGCACCACTGCAGTCTGCTCCCATTTGAATGTAGCGCCTTGACGGAATAAAGACAGTACATGTGCAATTTATTCTGTCAAGGCTTCTATTCAACTGGGAGCAGACGGCAGTGGTGGTGCAAATTGTGGCTACCCCTGAAATATTTGTTGTCAATGGATGAAATGCTCTTGCCACATTTGGTTGGCCCTGTGAAATGATTTCATTACAAAATTTCCTTTCCCTTCAGCAAGTGCAGGGGGTGTACGGCTCTAGTGAAATCAGAATGCTCTAGCCGTTCCTCTCAGAATTTCAAGCACTTGGTTAGCCAGTGCTGTTCCAAACCAGCTCATACTGCTATCCAATGCGGTAAGGATGTCCTACCCTCCATAGCTTGCCCTCTTTAGAGATGCTCCGCATTGCCTTCTCTTCTACATCTTATCAAAGGCTAGTAACTCAAGCCTCATGTTGAGATTGTTAACTTGAAAAGTGGCCAATCTCGCTTCTCTGTCCATTTTGGCCATGCCTCTTCTCTCCTGACCTGAGTTTCTCTGCCACAGTCTGGGGTTCTGTATTTTGCCAATTGGCGAATGATGTAGAGATTGCAGGGGATTACTGTCTTGCTGACATGCTGCGAGGCCGAGTAGAAGGATATGGAAGTGCCGTCAACTCAGTGGGCCAAGGATACCATAGTTGTTGTGGTTGCCTCCATTAATTAGCGAGGCACGACACATAGGGAATCACTTTGTCCACTGTTGTCTGTTTATGTTGTAGTGTCTGTTGATGATGTTTGTCTGTTTTGAAAAAAGGGTTAACATTTGCACTGTATATCCACATACCAGAGTGATGATTTCATAACGTCCACATACCCTGCATGCTTTGTGGTTACCCAGTGTAAATCCCGATGGGTCCAGTTGAATTAACGGTCACTTGCACCGCACCTGATTCTGACAGTAAATTTGAATTTATTGTAAGATTTCAGTTACTATTTTCAAGGTCCAAACATCAAGTCGTTAGGAAATAATTGATCCTATTTGTAACATCAAATTTATAATCCCAGAGGTCGTTTCATTTCATTTGTACTATTGACTGACTACTAGCAGAGATATTGCTGATTTAATACCCTATTTTCTTCAGAAATTCTATAGGATTTGACAGTGCAAATGACAGGTGCACCCTGGTGATTGACTAGTTTTGCATGTGATTATGGGGCTTTCTGAAAACTCCTCCTGTCGTTCCCATACTAGATGTGGCTATTCAACCCAAACTTGAGTCTATAAGTAGAGCAGCGCCCAGGAAGGTTTGATCAAACGAAATGAGATACCAATATCTAAACACGGGAAAATTCAAAAACTATAACTTTTGCCAATATGATGTCTGCCCGAGCACCCGCTGCTGCGTGTGTGGCCCCGAGAGGGTAATGTTGAACTGCTCTTAAATCTAATGTAAGATAGCTCAAATTATTCTCTTAGTAACCAGGGATTAAAAAGTCAATTGGGTGTCAACCAAGATTTCTTTGTAAAAAGTATCAAATATTTGGAAAATAGGCTAAAGGGTCAATTTGTTTATTCAGAGAAAGGTCACCCTTGGCAATCCCCCGATTTCTTTCTAAAATTTTAATGATACTGATCCAATAATGAAATAGCTTTTCACTTTCGGCATCTTCTTGTTGTTTATAATGGAGGGGGCAACAAAAGTCCCCCTCCTTTTTTGGGGCCAAATTGGAATGGGACATTATACCCCTCCCTATTAAAGGGAAACCAACCCTGAATGCAAAATAAGATGTTCGGAAACTTTGTTCTAGAACTTGTGGTCCAAAAAAAGTGTACACTTTATAGCATTCCTTCATGTGGAATGTTTCTAAAATCGTTTTTCTCCCTTTTCCATCTTTAACGTTGGGCGATTTAAGAGAATTTATGGTCTATTGCCACCTTTGCCCTCATCACATTTTGTGCACAGGAATCTGCCCTGTTATCACTTGCGTTCATCTTTATTGCCTGAGATGCGCTATTTAACAACACCACAATCACCCCTACCATCACAAGGCCCATGTCTTGATCTTAATTAATTTGCTGCTCAGCTTGACATCGATCGTCTGGGCCATAAGAAGTGTGTAGGAAGGACTTTGTATTTGATACTTGTGCTGCACACCTAAACCGTCTGATCTTTAGCCATTTACTTATAAGTGATGCACTGCATTATCCACCAAATTTCAGCGACTGCATATGTGTATATTGTGTCTTTTGTATTATGAGATTGCTTTAGTGCTACCTTCTTCAATACATACACTAACATTTTTGAAATGTTTACATATAACATACTGAAAGTGTGCATATTTTGCAAATCCATCTACCCTCTCCTCAGCATAGTCCCAAGAATTAATAGAACATCATATGGATCTTCATATTCTCAGGTTTATTAGTTTGGCTTGAGTCCCAGACTTGATTCCATGACTTGATTCTTCACAAAGATTTGCTTAAAGGCTACCTTACTTGTAGGTGAACCTATTCTAGTTGACAATTTATTTCTTGACATCCTACACCCACCACGTACTTCCCAACACACTACTCATCCACGTACTACCTCGATATTGCTTAATTACTCCTGGGCCGACGCAGGCAGTCCTACTCTAGTGTATGTTTCATTCGGTTCCTCCACATTAATTTGAGTTGAGGTTAATGAGGCCCTTACTCGGTTCACTACTCATAGTCGTTTAGCAATAGCTCTGATGGATGTATGTGCCTAGATTTTTCTTTCGGAGTTGTCTTAAAAGGTATTTCATGGTCCACTTCCACCGATGATATGGGCCTGTTGGTGTTGTTTTGGTGTCTGGGCTTCTGTGGCACATGCTCAAAGGCGAACTGAGTGGGGTTATAGAGAGTGCGCTGTCTGCTAATTCATCATCTGAACACACATCCAGTTCTTGTCCCCATTTTAGCACATCTCGATTTGATGGTTCCTTTCTTTGGTTATTTGGGTTACGCAGTGTCGCCATGCAGCATCCTTTTGTCGCTGATCTTTAGTCTTTCCAGGACTATCTTTGTCTACTATAATGCAAATGGTGCACAAATGTCACGAAATGGTCTTGAAAATTTGAGTTTTTCCTAGTTGTAACAAATTCTATCACCGAAAACTCAATCTTGACCCCCCATAAATAAATCCACTTTGCTATTCCATTTTGAAGGGTAACAAAATGTGTGTCTGAAACCATGAAAATCCAAAATGGACCCAATTTGTTACAAAAGCAATGTTAAATTGTCTGTTTCCAGTAGGTTAGTGCACATTATGAATTTTTGAGCTGTTTTAACCACTTTTTTTTTAATTTAGTTTTAACAAGAAGAAATTTCATTTCAAAGTGATCAAATCTTTATTTTTGTTTTGTAAACTAATGATTTGACATTTTGCAACTATTTGGACAATTCCCATTTGGTCTTATTTGAGCAATTTTTGGGGCAAATCCTTTTGAAAAAATTAAAAAGTAAGTAATTTTAAAATTTTTCATTTTGCATAAATTTTTATTTTTTGTTGGGGGGGGGCTAAATGGGTTATTTTAGTCTTGGTTCATTCAATTGACAAATTACAATATAGTCAATATTTCAGAGTTAAGAATTATTCTGTATGTACACTTTCATCTCACTGTTTTCTTGCAAAATTCCTGTTAAAAGTGTTATACCTCACATTTTAACTGAGCCTGGGCATGTGCCACTCAGGACACTCACCAAAAAGCATGTTTTCCATTGAAATTGTTAAAGTTAAAGGGGCATTTTGTGATCCACAACTGTAGATCTTTTAAGTATAGTAGGCATGCCCAATCTTAAGTGCAAATTCAATGGAAGAAATTCTTAATTTTGTACTTTGTCTACAGATATAACACAGTGGCCTATGGGGTGTCGTGATATAAACATGTGGTCATAGCAGCAACGCACTGCATCATACTGTCCGAATCAACTTAAATGTTGGAAATGGTGTTTTTGGTGATATCCAGTGTTTCATATCCATAATCAAAAAATGAGGTGCTGGGATCATGAAATGGGCCTTTCAAGGTGATTTCGTGATCCCAGCACCTTCATTTTTGTTTGTAGTTTGTGAGAAACTTGCCAAAAATTCTGATGGTGATTTCATGAGCAAATGTTTTTATCACAGTGCCTCATAGGCCACTGTGTTGTAATTTCTCTGTTTAAAAAATTAGACATACTATACTCAGGCCAACTGTTCAGATGATTTTTTAGCCTATCTCATCTTGTTTTAGGTTAAGTAGGGGGGATGAGGATATGGATCATTAAATTTTCTTGAAGATTAATTAATACACCACTCAGTTGTCTTACTATTTTTCATGATCAACACTGCATTCCAAAACCGAGGTGAATAGTAGGCCTGGAACTGTCCTCTTGCCGTGTATTGTAAGTCCTCTCTTGAACACACCTTAAGAATATTGTCTTCAGTAACTTGATGAGGTAGAATTCTGAAAAACAAATTGAATAAGCAATAAGGAAGATTTCTCGGAAGATCACAAAACAAACCTTTGTCTGATTTTGCTGTTAAAAAGATAAATGTAATTCCAGTTGACATGGACATAAAACATTGCTGAAAATTCAAAACACATGTAAACATGCAAGATACAAATGAAATTTTGGATGGATATTTAGAGTTTCTTAATATCTGATGAGCACGAAACGGAAGGTCATCAAGGTAGGTCACGAGATGCACTTTTAAGTTTAGTACGGTAAAGTACAATGACAACGTACAACATTCATATTGCTGTGTTGCACGGGAGGAGGTACTGACATAGGAAAGAGGCTTTCAGGTATGTGCGGCCATTAAGACCCCTTCGACGCCTGCTCCAGCAGTTCAGTTGAAGCATAATTCATTTCTTAAAAGTCCATGGTCCAATCCACTAATTAGCCTCATCTCCAGAGGACCCAGAGTTTAATGGAAGTAGTCAAAATTTTGGTATCAGAAGAAAGCTCTATTTTTCTCATTCCCTGTTGAAATGGAGGCTGTATTTATGAGCCAAAATATGGCCCAATTTGGTCGACCAATATTAATGTTAACTGTACTATAGGAGATTACGAAATCACAATTTTAGCTAAACTACAAAAAGGGTTAAATAGTTGCAAGTTAAAGTTTTTTACATATATCCTCAAAATACATAAAACATCAGAATATAAGTATAACAAAAAGTAATGAATGCAAAGTAAGTCCTGATACAAAGGTCTTGGATGCAAAGATATCAATATACAAAATTTGAGGAACAAAAATCAATGATGTTTAAAGCGACACTGGAACATTTTAAAAAAAAAAAAAATATGATAGAAAATAATTAAATATGGAAAATAAAATACATTACAATTTGACCAAGTAAAATAAGGGATCATAGATTACTTATTTTGACTTGATATATGAAGGAGAGGCCATTTAAAATTTAAAAGCTTTAAGATTGGCCCACATTGAAATCGCTAATAATGAAGTAATATATCGGCAAGGACAGGACAAAAGAAGGGGACCAGACGAGACGGGGGGACAAGACAAGACGAGGGCAACAAGACAATAAAATACAAGGAGAGTGTCGCATTATGTTGAAAGAGGGGAACCACATGTAAAGGAGGTACCTAGATGTGGCAATCTGTCCAAACGAAACACGCGCAGATGGTAAACCGAAGAAAGTTATGCCTTATTTTCATCAAGTTTCATATTTAGAGATAGATATTTTTGTACTTATTTTAAAGTTGATTAGTGAGTTTGAGTTAGTGAAATCCGTGCCTAGAGAGTTCCAAATTTAGGGTCCAGGTACTTTAAGGAAAATTTAATTATGCATAGATGGTTTAATAGAATTAAAGTGGTGGGATATCTGGTATTGTAATTAGGATTTCAGTACCTTTGTGAAAAAATTGGTAAAATGTTTCGGTAGAGTGTTGTTAACAAAACCAATACATAATAAGAGCAGTTTGAATTTTGTTAAGGTCCATAATGTTTAAATTAGCTTAAAGCACAAGTTTTAGGTAATGGGTAGGATAATTTGAAATTGGAATGATGACGAAGGGCTTTTTTTGACGTTTGAAAATTAGTGAGTCTTGTTGTGTTAGGAAAAGTCCAAGGGCAGAGGTTATAGTCAAATGAATGGGGTGTAATTGCCCATGCTATATTACTATAAGGGACAGGTAGGGGAGAATATTAAAGGGATATAGAGTGTAAAAGAAATATTTGAGGGAAAGTATGTGTCTTATTTTTTTGTTTTTTATTTTCTCAGAATCCCAATATTACGGGCAATTAAGTTAGTTATTTGGGGGTGTGATTTTTTCCCGTTGAGTTTCCTATACTATGACAAACACCAAGAAACTTAAGTACTGTAAGTAGGATGGATGATTTGCCATCTGTATTTTGATGTCGATATGCGGATGGCTATTTTTCTTTTCGGGTAAAATGAATGAAATGTTAGTTTACTAAATTGAAGGGAAAAGTTGTTAGCTTAAACCAGTCGGAGAAGTGGGTGATCTCGTATTGAATATGCTGGTTAGGGTATCTAGGTTTTTTTTTTTTTTTTTTAAAAGTTGAAATATTTGTATCATCAGCAAAAAAGGACAAACGAAAGTAATTTGGTAGAATTGGGGATATCATTAACATAAAGTAAGAAGAGGGTGGACCAAGTATGGAGCCTTGGGGAACGCCACAGGATAATGTGGTAGGAGACCAGAAGAATGGGAATAAAAGTAGTAAATTTCTGTCTATCTTGAAGCATAGTTAGAAGAGATGTCAGGGGAGTGCCACGGATACCATAATGGTGAAGATTGGTGAGAAGAATAGGTGGTCTATGGTATCGAACGCCATGGATAGGTCTATGAAGAGCCATGGTGTGAAGTTTTTTTGAAAGTGCAAAGAATCTTATCGTATATGTTCAAGGAAGAGCCCAGATCAGTTGAAGATTTTTTCTAAAGCATATGGTTATTAGGTAGAATATTGGGAGAGAGAGAAATTAGTCGAGCCTGTTCTAGATTAGCAGTCGAGAATTTTGGAGAACAGGGAAGATGTGAGGATCGTCTTTTTTAGGTGAGAATGACTTTGGCTATTTTTAAGGCTAAGGAAGATGCCAGTGGAGGGGAAGAGGTTGAACAATATGGGCAGGGCTTGGATATAAAAGGGCTAATATATTGACCACTGTCAGTGGCGTAACCAGACCTTTACAAAATGGGGGGGCTGAAGGGTTGCCAAGACTTTTTTTGAGGGGGCAAATTTGGGTCCATTCTCCATAGGAACTGGACAAAAGGTCAGTTCATTTGGGGGGGGAAGGGGGGCAAGGGTTTTGTTTGGGCGGGGGCTCTGCCCCCCCTGCCCCCCGCTGGTTTACGCCCACTGACCACTGTAGGGCTTATATCATCATAACCAGCACTCTTGCCGCTTTTGAAAGTACCAATGATATCCATGATTTCTTTTTAGATGTAGGTTGAAAACAAAATTGATTTTTCAAAAGGGCCGGAAGGAAATCGGAAAAGTTTTTTTTGGACTGGTGATTTTTTTGGCTAATTTTGGACCAATTTCAGCAAAAAATGTGTTGAATTTAAGGCCAAGATGTGGGATCAGAATTTTTGAATCATGTCGACAAAGTGTGTAACATTGGCGTTCTTATTAGATTACCAAGTATCTCATAATAGAGCGCCAAGTGTTTTTAATGTTGTTGTTATATAAAGTAAATTTATTTGTATGATAGTTTCTACAGATATTCTGATCAATGTGGAGTGAGTTTATTTCTGTATTTAACATATTTGGATTGTTTACTTCGGTTGAGTGTTTTAGGTAGGTCTTGTAGAGTTGTTTCTACTTTTATTGATTTAATTAACCTGCAGTGCCCTGGTTTATTTTGTTTGCGTTGTAATTTTTGTTTGATTTAGACGGGTGTTTGTAATACAATTTAGTAAACTCGGAAATGAATTATCGTAAGACTCGTCGGCTGAACTTAGTCAAATACGCTATCCCAGTTAGTTTGGTTTAGATCAATCCCTAGAGATGACATATTGAGTTTAGTACTTTACGGGGATATTGAGTAAGAGTGCTTCTTATTCATTGTGGTGACCTGTATTTAGATATTATCAAGTAGATGGAATATAGGAAAAATGGCGGTAACCCCATCGGCTGAATAAAATACTGGGGTAATGTTATTTCAAGAATGTTTGTGAAGATATTGTCGATTAGAAAGTTGCTGATCTGGTAGTTAAACGCGAGGCTTATCGATAGTGATAGAATGATTCCGAATAGAATGTATTTAAGAAGTCATATGAGTTTGAGGTGGATGATTTTAAGAGGTCGAAATTAAAGTCGCCACAAATAAATGCGGGTTTAACATTCATCCATTAGCGTAAGATTAATAGTTGTGGATAGTGACAATGAATGGGGTATGCATGGGCTATCAGGAGGTCTGTCATTACAACCAATAATCGTCTTTTTTGGTTGGAGTATCAATTTCAATAAAAAGGGACTCGAATTCAGTACAAATTGGGGATTTAGTCATTATACGAATTTGTATTTGAGTTCCCCTCTGAACTTATAACGCAACCACCCGCCTCCTCCTTTATTGCATCTGTCAGTGCGAGCGATCTTATAACCATTGATGTTAGTGAGATGGCATAGCATTGTCATCTTTGAGCCAGGACTCATTAAACGCCAAGATGGGGAATTGTGATTAATGTTTGTAAATGTCGGTGAAATTGAATCCCAGTTTTTTTAATTAACGCGTGAGTTAAGTGTATGATACTGATATCGGAAGTTTTATTTTTTTTGATCATTAAGGAATCACCAGAAATATTTTCTCTATCATTATTTTATGGATACTATAATTTCATTAGGTTTATCATTATCATCATCGGCTTTATTTTAAGCTAAATTTTTATGTTTAAGGATTGGAGTTTGTTAAAGTTAATTGGTTCGTCAAGATAAAATTGTTTTGATTTTCATGAATAAATTCACGATCGTCATCAATGAAATGATTAAAAGGAAATATTGCTTCTTAAGCCGTTTTTACATACCAATGCCAACCAATCGTGTTTGAGTGTGGACAGAGCTAACTGAGAGCAATGGCTATGAACTGAGTGACGGCAATTGACAATTGAGGATATGGTGTTCCTCCTGATACAATTTGCGACAATACTTACAGAACATGTTAAGAACAACATCACAAGCAAACACAAAAGTATTGTCAATAAAAATTTACAATGCAAAATTTAAAAATAAGAAAAAAAAAAATTACAGTAAAGGTATTGTAAGGGGGATTTGCAATAACGGTTCAACAAAAAGAGACTAAATCAAAAGATTTATTAAACGCCACAGCAAACCCCCCAACATTAAGTTTTGTGACAAGGGATTTTTTTATGGGAGATTAATTTTAAGAACAAATCATGTGTAGCAATACAACGGCATGTATGTTAATAAAACAATATACCGTAGTAAAAACATCATAACGGAAGCATATGATACGTTATTGACAACAACATTTGAAGCAACGAGAATAATCCAAAACTTATTACAAAACATGTAAGTGCTAGTTGAAAAAAAGGGGGGGGGGACATGTGCAGATAATTGTTGATCCAAATAAGGTACGCAAGCCCAGATACGTATCATGAATGATATCGGCAAATAAGGATCATTAATTCACAGAATTCTTGCTAAAATGCAAAACAGAATAAGAACCAGCACTACTCTGATTCCGTATTGAATAAAGCTGCCAAAACATATTGTGCTATCCATAATAAAATCAACCAAGACCTAGAAAAATTAGGACTAATAAATGACGACGGGTTACGAAAGAAGAAATTTTACAAATGCAGGGTAATGTACAGAATGAGGAATACAGTATAATACCTATGCAACAATACTTGTGGCAGCAATGTAATGTAAGCGTAGAAAAATATGTAAACAATACCAACTATTGCGATAGGATTGCGACAAATGCCATATTACACATGCATATAATGTGAACAAAGGTTAAAAGGTGGTTAAAACAATATCATACGCAAGTAATATGATACCATCAATTGACTTGTCATTAAGCTTAGAAGCAAGACACGACTAAAACAAATATAATGATTATCCAAACACCTGATAAGTGCCAGTCATGAGGGGGCATTCGCAAATAAATGTAGATCCAAATCAGTTCGCAACTCCCAAAGCCATATATATATAGACTATCGGCAATAAAAGATCAATGTTTCACAGACACAGACTCAAAATGGGTAGCAAGATGAAAACTAGCACTACTCATGTGTCGATAATGAATAAAGTAAAATTACCAAAAATCATAATATGACATACATAAAAAAGTCAATCCAGAACATAATATTAATTAGGACTAATAGCAAATACATAATGCAGAATACAAGTTTGCATAACAGAATCATTATGTTTAACAACACCAGTATTTATGCAGTGAGTTTGTGTGAAATTACCAAGAAACATAGTATGAACATACATGATAAAGTCGTTCGAAAATGCAATCAGTTGGGTTTGCGGACAACAAATACACAATGCAATATACAAGTTTGCATAACATTAAATTTATGTTTATCAACAACAATATTTATACAATGGGTTTGTGTGAAATAATACATAAACATAATATATCAAAATAAACAAGAAATCATGCAGGTATAAAAAATATAAGGCCATGTAAATCAGGGGCGTGTGGTGATATAGAGTATGAATACATCATTTGCATGATAGAGTGATTGTCATACAATCAGGATCAAACCAGGTCAAATCAGGTCACAAGCCCCTATGAAAGACATAAAATGCAGCACGTGAATACCATCGTTACTCATGCATGTATGATGTAAACAAACAGTTTAAAGTGGTAAACAGCATAACGTATAAAAAATGAACAATAACATGGTAATTTTGAGACGTTCAAAAAAAGTATGTAAGACGCTCAATGACATCAAATATAGAAAAAAACAACAGTAATCCAAATAATAATAATAATTGTCAAATGATGATGTACATATATAGATACATATACATACTCATACATACATATATACATGTACATAAATATGTAAATATTGGCGAGACACTTTACAGAAGGGATTTTGGGGGTGACGGCCATTCTATCAAGATGAAAAATTTATAGACTTTAATTGGGTCATCCTCCTTTAAGGGTTTCTTTTGGCAAAATGTTTGCCTCAGAAGCTAAATTTTAGCCAAATTTCAGTTCCGAAGCCTGCAAATTTCTCAAAATGTCAGTTCATAAGGCCCTACTTTGAGAACTTCAGTTTCCAAGCTATTCACAACCCCCCAAATTTGGGCTGCACATCCCTACTTGAAAACAAGTTTGAGTGAGATGTTTGATACCATTGCAGTATATGAAGTACAGTTTTTGTTCTGTTCAGTACAGTTTTCCATGTAGAACAAAAACAATCTTCCTATCACAAAATTGAGGTAAATCCATGTATTGTCCATAGGGCCTGGCTACATCTTCAACATTTCTTCCTGCGTCAGCTTCAGTCCATACTCCAAGAATTGGATCTGAACTGACTTTTGGATCCTCCAAATGGTGACAAAGTCATGTGGAATTGAATTATTTCTTTCTTGTGACCACATGACTTGATTCCAGGCAGGCAAGAAAGCAGCCTGATCAACCTTCTGCATGTCCATGCTGCAGATCGCTTCGTCTGGAGCCTTTTCTTTTTTATCTGCTGTATACCATGCTCTTTCCACTTTGTGTCTTTCCATGTGTTGGCAACACTCATTGCATCCAGTGCTGGTTCATTTTCAGCATTGTCATCAGCCACAGGATAGGGCTCATTCTTTTTGTGAGCTTCATATTCTTCACAGTTCTCACATTCTTCAGCTCCAAGTTTAGCAAAACTTATGTTCATTTCTCTCAAATGGGGGGGGGGGTAATGTATCATCAAATGCACAAATAGATGCATCCCATGGTGCTAACAGCAAGTTTTGTAGCTTTTGAGTAGATCACCCAGTATTCGGGTTAAAGTTTAAATGCCCTTTAAGATGATATGAAAATGACATACTTAAGAGCTATCATTCCACGGTGGGATTTGCAGTTGTGAAGATCAACCAGGATGCCTTCATGTCGACTTGGTTCAGTTTCATGTTCATAAAGTTGTCCATTTTAAGTGGTGTAGTCAAGGCTTGTTTTGAAAAGTCGATAAAGCTGGTAGTAGTATTTGTCTTTCTCTTTGCCAACTTTTGAAAATGCTTTCTCATCACCAAATTTTTCTGAACAGTAAGCCTTGAGGGAAGCATGATCCCAGTTAACAAGACTAATTCTTTTGAAATCAGAAAGATGATAGCTGGATTCTTTGCATATGTCTTTCCCATTTGACAAAAAAACAAATAATTACAGTAGTATGGGATTCTTTAAAGTGACAGGAGATTTTTTTAGGATACAAATTTCTCTCAAATTTCACTGGATCGGTTGTAGACCACCTACCGAGAACGTTTCGAAGGTTTATTGGACAAACAGGTGCAAAAGAAAACCGCAAACCTTGTTTTGAACTTGAATTGCTTGCTATCGTAATCGTTCCCCATAGAAAACCAGACAAGAGTTCCATTTATTTATTTATTTATTTATTCTTATTTTACCTGGGTCAACCAATCAATGCACTGGCATTGTTCTCCCTTGGGCCCAGGTGGCCCAAGGCCAACATTAAAATACAATAAAAACAATGTATAATACATAATAAAACTAGTTTAAAAAGACACACAAAGTACATATTGAGAGAACATAAAAGAGAGTCCCACAGAGGAAAGAACACCCCATATGTACCCCCCCTTGAAAGTTGTACATATAACAAATTATTTTATATTTATATAAATAAATATAATTTGTTTCCTGTATTTCCAAGGGGGGTACATATGGAACTCTTTCCGAAAACCATGCTTTGACTTTCTGTCATGCACGACAGAAACTACTAAATCATCATCTTATTACATAAAGATGGCGTATTTGGCTTATTCACTTCAGGTGTGATCTAATACCTTGGTAAGCATTCCAAATATGTAAAAACCGGGGTTCAAGAAACATTGGGGCGCTTTTTCCTTGAAATCTTCTCATGTCTCTTTAAAGGTGCAACGAGAGATTTCACATAATCGGCGTCCCTCAACAAATTGAAAGTACTGATTTTTGCCCTGATGTAAAGCTATCCATCAAAAATATCCCCATCAGAAAGGATTAGCTGAGAAATGTTTTCTTTGGTACAAAAATTGTGAAATTTCTAATTTCGTATAGGAGCAAATACGAAATTCAGGCTATGTTTTATATTGAAATATAAGCAAATCAAAATCACACATTTTCAAATCAAGACATTTCTGTAGCAAAATACATCATAAGAAATCTATTGAGTGTCTAATCTATGAAATTACTATTATGACACAATATTTGGCTGCTTCAAAATCTCTCGTTGCACCTTTAAGTGTCTAGATATGATAAAATTGATTGCTAGTGACATGGACCTCAAATACCACCTTCTGTTAGGTATTGTACAAACTCATCTTGTGTGAACTTGCTGTAATGCACTTTCCTAGTTGGTGTACAGCACAGAATCTCTAGTCTAAAGCGATTTTGTACTTTAAGTACAAAGCCTTTTTTTTGATAGTCCTGCAATGCCGGCTTTTATCTTCTGTGGACTTTCCCAGAGGCTGTATGATAATACACTCTCAATAACTTTTTCTTTCTCCATTTTAGCCATTTTTACCCTATAACTCCAAAACCATTGGTCATAGATGGTACAAACTATACATTTTTGGAATCCTTATGACTAGACGGACAATATGGCATACATTGCAACATGATTGGAGCAATTTTAAAAGTTTGACCCCTCTGTAAACTTAAATTGGCCCCTATTGAAAAAGTGACACCACAATTTGAGAGTACTACCTACCTAACGTTGATATAGAGGGTCCATACTAACTACCAAGGTGTCATACCTTTTCTGTAGTGAGGGGTAAACGATGATGTTTGACCTGGGTCCTAGCTCCTCCACTATTAAGTGTTTCTTGAGCAGTGCATAGCTATTTCCACTTGATAATAATATCATAAGCCACCAGTTGTTTGGCATAACAACATTCTTTTACATCAACAAATCATGCATCATATTTGTTGCCTTCTATCATTTTGGTTAAGCTACCATTGTAAGCTTCAAGATTCTATTCATTGGGAATTTAAAATAGTGTCACAGTCAATGATGCTTTCTAAGTAGCACCCAGCCAGTTGTCTGTTGGATCAACAGCCAGCCCAGTTTTCATTTCACTTTTTTTCTGTTCAAAATAGCTGGAAGCTATCTGTTTGCACTCTTGATAATACCGTGCTGAGTTACTTATGTATCTATTAAGTTTTCTTTCTCTAATCAATTCTTGGGGTCAACCTTCTGTCTGGCATATGTGATGCCTTGCTGCTGGTTATCTTGCATTGATCTTCCCAAAGCGTAGAATCTTGATTTGTGGTTGTCATGGCCAGATGGTCACACCTTTGCTGACCACAAGCAACATATTAAGGCTTTTCACGCTGAGCCGGTGATCAATCTGCGTCTGTAGACTTCAAACCTGCCACCAAATTCATTATAATACTTCACCAACTCTGACACACATAATAACAGCACACATTCGTCCATTAAATGCATTTACGTAAGAGTCTATTCCCCATGTTGAATTTCCTTCCTCAGTCCGTTCACTTTCACAAGCTGAAAACTCACAATTTCTGTGCAGAAATAAACCAAGGTGACAAGTCATATCCCTTAAAGACACTATCAGTGATTTGCTAAATCAGCAAATCGAAAAAATCATCAAAAATCAGATTTTAGCATGTACGTAACAAGTACAGGTATCCTAACATACCCTCCGAATGATAAGACCAGAAGCAACCTAATAAGGACAGAATCGGAGATTTTAGTCATTACTGTCCGAACGGACACTTACTACAACACGTAATTGAATGGAGAATCGTATCTTGGAACACTGCCGTTTCCTTCCTTTTCTTTCAATTCCACAGCTGTTAAAGGTAACTTATGAGAATTCTACAGACTTATCCTTCACTTTGAAGCTATTCCTGCAAATTTCAAATATTTTTCAAATCACTGATAGTGTCTTTAAAAGATGGCCATTAATCTCAGCATTAACAAAAGTGGACTTAGTGGCAGTATCGTCATGAGCATGAATGTTTTCCATGGCCAATGTATCCTATGACACTGGCTTGGTTGTTCTTGTAGACGAGTTCAGCTAATACATCTTCCTTGATTTGCCATACAATCACATTTCACATTTATAGTTCTCTGCTTGATGATGACCACCTGCCCCTGGTCCTAACATTATTGACTGGACGGGTCCAGATACTCATCTCAAATATGCCACAAGCAACAGCTTGTGATTACTCGCTCACCCCATGTCCCAGTCTTCCATGTTGCCATAGAGTAAACTGGCGATATCCCGAGTACCAAAATTTGTGATTTTTTAACCTTATATCAGCTCCTTGCACATTCTGTGTACCAAGAACATCAACTCTATACAGCATGCTCAGATGGAGCACTTGTGGATCAATACATACGTCTTGCATTTCTTATATGGGAAAGAGAAAACAAATGAAACAAAACACCATTAGCATGATCATATATTTTATGTACATAGTCTACTGTACAATTTATAGTAAAGTGTGCTCTGCACATCTGCAAAAGTGGCTCATCATCGCCCATCAATTGCCCATTAGTAACCATCCATGTATGTGTGTGCATGTGTGCATGCATGCATGCATCTGCGTGATTAGAATATTAAAAATCTGCTATTAAAAGTGCTTGTTCTGATTGCCTTTGGGACCACCTGATTTACCTGGAAGTAGTAGAGATACCTAACTGCTTGTCTGATAGGGTAGGTCTAGAGCAGATGACACTTCTAGTGGAACTAATACAGGACAGCTTCTTCTGCATTTTCCAAAGATCTTGATAAGACTGTGATTCTGTGCCTGTTTCTTTTCCAGGAATGTTAACTGATATTTTCTAGTTTCTCAATGTTGTTGTTTTTTTTCCAAAAAGGACATTCTTGGATGCCATTACAGTTAGTTTAGACATTTCCAATGGTCTTGATGTACTTGTTTACACTGTTGAATGGACATCGGAATATGTAAATGGGGTGCCAGTGATTATGACTCTACAAGTTTTCTCATTTTATTACTGAACTGAATGTTTTTCTCTCGAACATCAAAATGGATTAAAATATCGGCCTGAAACTTTACAGATAGTGTTTTGGGTGAAGGCCATTCTATCAAGATGAAAACTTTGTATACCTAAATTGGGTCATCCCCCTTTAACAATATCAGTTAGCACTGGAAGAAGTTGAGGTAGATTTTCCTTGAGGTACAATGTCACAATAGGAGCTAATAGACTGGTTTTGCTTGGTGATGAGTTGTTCAAGAGGAAGAATGTTTACAAGATGTCTTGAAAGCAATCAGGAATTTAATAACATTTTGGCTGTCCAGCTCCTTTCTGATATTTACAATCTTATTTACAAGAATGAGAACTGATTGTTGAGCAGCGAGTTGAGTGTGTGAAGACATCTTAGTTGAAATGAGGAGATATGACTGTTTTAACTTTTGAAGAATGTTGGTTTGGAAGCTTTTTGAGCATCAACAGGATTTGTTTAAGCCCTTTATGAATAATGGTTTTGGATGGCTGCTTCTTCCTCTTCTATTCAGTGTTTGCTGAGTCAGCACTTGTTGGTATGTGTTTATACCGTATGCTTCAGTCGTGTATGATTCTTAATGGACAAGCGTTTTTGTTGTTTTATTAGTATTCCATTCTTTGAGGATCTACTTCACCAACTATGTCATCCAAGAATTTATACTTCTGTAGCAATCCATTTTCTAGTGCATGTAGCATCTTTGCCTAATGTTAAGACTTCTGGGGTAGGCAATAGTATTCAGGTGAACAGCAAAATTTATGTCCCAAATGCTCTAGTTCAGTATCATTTAAAAGTAACTGGCTTATTGTTGCCCACATGCTTCCTAAACTAACAAAACCCCCAGTGTGGCTGTTATATCCTCTGGACAATCTGCTCCACATGATCTGGCAAACTCACAAACACAATCATGGCCCACTGTATGTGGTTCGTAGCTATCTTGATAGCATCGTGCAAACAAGTAGGGGTTGCTTCACACCAGCGTCTGCCCTTCTTGATGCAAGTATATCAAATTTGAAAAGTTGTCGGTCTGTAGAGGTTGCAGGCAATGTGTTTTAATGTAAATTATAATGGAACCAATAATCTCAAATAAATGCCCCCCCCCCCTTTAAAAAATGAGACTCCCCTGGGGCGTTTATGAGAGAATATACGGTATGTATGCGGGAAAGTTGGAATAGGCCTACTGTTCTTTTTGTGTAAAAAAATGTCTGCAGAATGTTACTGGTTTTGCATCTTTCAAAATGGTGGGACATATTGGGGTCCGGCACTTGATGTAATGAACATGAAACTGTTTAGTCCAGAAGATGTATCATCACCCCCATTTTAATCACATTCTTACTTTTCAACTGATTGAAATACATTCAGTGAAGTTTAATCTGAAGTTTTCTTCTTATAGTAACTTACTGTAAATGAGTGTGTGACACCGGGAATGCTGAGGCTGATATATAATAGTTTTTGTGTTATTTTTTTTTGGCAAACTACAGTAACTTTGAAAGTCAAAGATAATGATCAGGAAAATAGGCGCTTTCATTTGACACCCAAAAAGTAGGCCTACTACTTTAGCTCTGGTAGATGAGGCCTTTAACATTGACAATTCAATGGCTAGGATGTAGAACTTCACAAGTCTATTGCAGATGTATGGATATCAGAACCAGGAGGTTATATTACAAAACTTATGTAACATTGAGTGCATTGAGAATTTTCAGTGGTTGAAATTTAATTTCCCCTACATTGCACCATGCAAGATAACCCCTTATTCTCACATCTTCAATTTGACTGACTTTAAAAACAATGCACTGTTAGATGGTAATATTAAGGAGACCAGGGTTGTCTGGCTACCTTTACCTTGTTAATCTGAGACACTGGGGCTTGCTTGCACCAAAACGGCCATTTTCTGCAGGATGTCACAACATCTGAAATGTCCTCGGGACTGTGATGGGAAACATTAAGGTTGACTCAGAGATTTCCCAATGAGAGTGCACTCAATTTTCAAACAAATCCTTTTTTGCTCATACATAGTGTTGTGTGAAAAAAGTCATTCATATAGAAAATCACAACTTTGTTATAAATTCTGGATCTGGAATTTTTGTTAATACACTGTATCCTATGGCACTGTTATACTGTACATAAATGTTTACTGCATGAAAATCGAAAATCTGATTCATCTCCTACTTTGGAATTAAGCATTTTATTAGGCGAATATCTTTAGTTCTGGAGGGTCATTTTTAATTACTACACAAAAAATTAAATTTTGAAATCTCTGAGTCAGCCTTTAAGGGATTGGCATTCCCCACCCCAGCATCTTTTCTGTTCTTCAGTATTTGCCCATAGCTTGTTTAATTTCTTAAGTAGAATTGGTACTGGAAGTACTTTCTTTCCCCCAATTTTTACATGCCAAAGCATCTTTCCCAGTTCCATTTCCCATTTGGATGTAGCTTTCTACGAAAGCTACATCTGCAGTAGTCCTATCAAAGTTTCATCTTTGACAGCTTGCCTGAATGTTTCCTATTGAACACTAATATGGAAGCAAGGGCTGTAGGTCTGCCCCATTCTCTGTAATTTCTGTGATCACTTGTTGGCTTTCAGTTAGCTGCTAAATTTGACGACATCACAGAAGAAGTTTAAGATTACTTCTCTTATTTTCTGTTAGTGTGCGGAGTGCATGAACCATTACACTCCCCATCCATTGCAGATAATTAAGTTCAAGGAATGTAGTAAAATGTTCAAAGAGGGCACAACTAGTGGAAGCTCCCATAGCTAATGCTTTGTCAAAATAGTATTTCTCCTGGTACTTGAGCCCGGGTAGCCCAAAATCCTGTGGCGACACAGGTAGTAGTCTAAACGCTGACTTGATGTCGCATTTTGCCATTTTTGCACCAATGCCAGCGGCAGTCATTTGCACTGCCTTATCGAAGGATGCATACTCGACCTTGAAGTTATCCCGTGGGATACCACCATTGATCTTGGATCCAGACAGAAATGATAAATGGTGATAATCTGATATTCTCAGGGTTCTTTCTTAGCGACCAGGCCAATAGGAGAGCATTGCAACTTTGGAAGAGGCCATGCTATGACCCTGCTACTCTTCCAGCATCGATTTCCTTCTTAAGTTTCTTCAAAGTCAAATCAGGATCCCTGATTGCTGATTGCAAGCATTTAGAATCTTGGGCCTTTTGAGGATCACAGTAACTCAGTTTAATTTCGTTAGTAAAATCTTCTTTCAGCAGCTTACGTACTGGCTCATTGGGGTAGGAAAAAAACAGTTGAGGATAAGAAGCTTAATTGGTGTTGGAGCGAGGGACAAAAGTGCATCCATGCTGACATTTATTTGCTTGTCCCATCTTTCTACACTTGTTGCAGTTGATAAATTTTTAGCTTTGGACAGCTGTTGTGTTTTTGGAAGCAGCTTATCGATGGGTGACCATGCTTTCCACACAGTGGCGTAACCAGCGGGGGGGGGGGGGGGGGGGGCGGGGGGCACAACCCCCTGCTTCAGAAGCCGAGCCCCCCGCCAGCCCCCCAAATGAAATGACATTTGTACAGTGTATTATGGCGAAGACGAAATTTGCAACCTCAGAAAATTCCTCGGCACCCCTTTTGCCCCCCCATTTGCAAAGGTCTGGTTACGCCCACTGTTTCCACATGTGGAACAGCTGTGCCTGAAGCGAAATTAGAATGCTGATCTCCCACACTCACCTTTGTTGTAAGCGAAGCATTTGCCTGTACTCCTTTGCTGATGAAAAAATGCTTAACCTGGGTTCTATCCTTGTACACTCCAAACATTTGTGATCCTTTGTTGTAAACTTTAACCTGGAGTAACATTCTAGTGTACAGCTTAGTACAGTTCCATATCATTCACCCCATTGACCAGCGGTTACCTCTACTGCTTCCTTCTGAAATCTGCATTATATGTCAACCATGCCATATTGAAAAAACTATATGTGAAAGATCTTATGTTGGTAGCGTACTTAGTAACTCCCTAGCCCGACTGGGATGTCTTTCCAAGTATATATATCCATGAAGATATATGAAATGCTGTTGTCCATTTAATATTTTTCTTCAAACTTTGTTAATGGTTGTGCTACAAGACCTTGTCCTGCTTGGAGAGAGTCCAGCCGTTGTTACCATCTATGTTTTGCACATTTGTTGACAGGAGAGTTGTGAGTTGGATATAATCTCCCTTCCAGATCTCTCTTTAATTGCAAGAGGCACATGCATTCCAATTGGATCACAGACACTTACCAGGGCATTACCAGAGGAGTTATTTCACCTGCATTCCCTGAGGTCCCTGCCTAATTCCCTGCCTGGGACCAAAATCCACTATCTGCTCTTGCTGTAGGAGAAATCATCCCCGAGCCGAGGAGGAACCTATTTTGTTGAGAAGCCTATCCCTAAATCTGCCCCCATTTGCTCTGAATAACCCCCTTTGAGATGAAATGCAATGACGGGAGTTCAAGGAAGTAAAGCTCAGTACTTGCACCTGCCTCACCTTGCCGAGGGCTTGAGGCAGCCTGGCCTGAGGCATTTGCCAGAGCTTGTGCCGATCCAGTAACTAAAGTTGCGTTTTGAACGTTAGCAGCTTCCTCTTGAGGGGATGGTTGCTCTGAAGTTTCCGTCTGGACTCGGAGCTGCCTGGCTCTCTTCTCAGCTTTTGCCCTTGGGCCTCCTGTATGCATTGACTTTTTCTTTGGTGGCATAATTAAAGATTTTTCTCATCCAATTTGAATCGGCATGGTTGGTAGGCATGAATTTGCAGAGTTTTGTTATGATGTCATTCTCTTTGTCCCCGCCAAACGAAGTTCGGGAGGGGACTATAAAATGCAACCGTGTAAAAATCTCAAAATTTTTGGAAAACTGGGGGCGCTCTTAAAATAAAGTGCTATTATTGCTTTAAATGGGGAATTCCTCTTCAGCAATAACACAGATGTTCTACCAGATGTTCTACAAAATATCCAAAATTGAATTTAGAAGTACATGATTCATCCAACAAAATGTATACATGAAAGATAAGCTACCCTCTTTCCCTGTTTATCTTCTTTACCTTTGCGATGTGTCGGCGATGGTCATGTGATGATACCAGGTTGGGAGAAGAAGTTGGCTGTGAAGTTGTTGTGGCTGGTGCTGGTTTGGGTGATGATTTTGGGGTCAGATGATGACCCAGGTAATGCTGTTGATGCCGGCTCTGTAATTGGTGCTGGGGTTTAAAAATATTTAATATTTTAGATAATTGTCCCCGCCTTGTCCCCACCGAAAAAGTTGGGAAGGGACTATAAAATGGGTTCCGTCCGTCTGTGTGTCCGTATGTCTGTGAGAAAAATGTTAACCCTGGAACATTTGGTTCTAGATGTGTAACATTGAACTCCAACTGGGGGCCATGCGAGGGTCTGTTGTGACATGCTTCCATCAATGTTTGTCTCCGCCGAACGAAGTTCGGGAGGGAACTATAAAATGGGCTCCGTCCATATGTCTGTGATAAAAATGTTAACCCTGGAACATTTGGGCATATCTTTTTTCTGGATGAGCTAGACTAGCCAAACTTTGGTATATTGTAGGAGGGGATACCCCCACTCGCCATGTAATTCATTCCCCCAGGGTCCTCCCCTGGATCTGTCAGGGGGTATGGGAAAAAAGGTCAAGGGAAAAGGGTCAATATTGCACAGAAATGTCAACATTGTGTACAATTTATCTGGAGTTCCGTAAGGGTTACGATAATGTAACTTGGTGGAAAGAAGCGGGTTGATGAGTTCTCGACCTGATTAGATTTTGGGTGTCAAATATTTCCGCAAGGCTTGTGTACAAGTTTTCTGGAGTTCTGTAATTGATGGAAGGAAGTGGGCTGAGGAGTTCTCGACCTGATAAGATTTTGGGCGAATTTCGGGCAAATTAAATATGCAAATGAGCTAATTAGCTCATATGCAAAAAACGGCGTAATTGCTAGGTGGTGGAGCAAAGTATACCACAACAAAGGTAGTACCCATGTTTTCATTGAAAGTTTTTTTTAGTTCTGGTTGTTGCACGTGGGGCCAGTCTTTTGGGTAGCCAGCTGTTTTGACATTCATAGCTTGGAATTGAAAAAAAAATAGTAAATTCAGTGTTTCAACCCTTTTCATACCTCATGGGCCCCAAAATTAAAATGTGGTCACATGTTTTTTCAAGTGTTGACAAACTGAATAAATTATATTTTTACTAAATTTATTGAATTCTAAGGGAATTTTCAGATTTTTTTGAGTCATTTTACCAAAACATAACCATTTTTCAGGTACAAAGGCTGTTTGAAAAGCTTAAAATACTAAATAGCATTTCTCGACCTGATTAGATTTTGGATGTAAAATATCCAACTTCCAATTTAGACATTGCATGGTTTAAGTAAGGAAGTCTAGTGGTCCCAAGTGTAAGGGAGTGTTGGCCAGAATTAAGGGGGTGGTCTGATGTAGTTCAATTTCTCACTTAGTGATCGCGAGAGTCGGCGGGGACATATTTTACGCATCGCGTAAATACGAGTTCGCCTTGTTTCTTCTCTTCAGTCCCTCTCTGTTTCTCCATACTGGGATATGGGTGGCCTCATATAATTCTTTCTGCTGTTTCTTCTATAAGAATTCAACCAACTTGTATTCTCCATCATCCATAGACCCTACCAAAAGAGCATTGAAGAATCCCTGATGAACCTAGCTTCCTGGACATTACACAGTAGGGGACGATTGGTGAACTTGCTGCAACTTACTCATTTTCATACTCCACAAAATCCTGAACCTGCATCTGTACAACTTGCCAATTGGTTTTACGTTGATCAAAATTGGTTTTACGTTGATCACTCTTGCAAATCGGTTTCATCGATCACATTCTTCATTTCTTTCATTCCCTTCTCTACCTTTTGAGTGAAGGAATGCACTGACATGAACATATAACCTTTTTCTAGATACTTGAATGTAATTTCATCAGGACCCCTCTTTCCAATTGACTTCTGATACCATTGCAGTATATAAAGTACAGTTTTTGTTCCGTTCAGTGTGCAGTTATCCATGTAGAACAAAAAAAAAATCATCCTATTACGAAATTCAGGTAAATTCATGTACTTGACACAGGTCCTTGTCTGTGCATTGTTGTTCCAGCATTGGGCAGACAAAGAGGTGTTACATTGTCTGTGGTGCAATTCCACAATCACAGGTAACCCCACTTCTGCAAGGAAACCTTAGATGGGCCAGTTCTGGTTCTCAATCTGTTGAGACATCTCCATTCAGCCCATGAGGAGTCAGCTCCAGGTGGAAGATGCTCGCCAGATTCAATACCTTTAGAGGTTACTTGGTTGTAAGCAAGTTTTTCTTTCCACAAGGCGACTCTTAAACTCCTTAGAGACTGTTTCAATGCTCGCCAGGCCTGTTGTACGCACCCCCTAAATTCCACAAAAGGGGAAAAAGGTCCACTTTTTCCTGAAATTTTTGATAAAAGGTCAAGTTTAGATAAAAATTTTGACACAAAAGTCCACATTTTGGTGCTAATATGTTTAAAAAGTCCAAAAAAGAACCATTTTAGGGGGTTAGGTCCACTTTTACCAATAAAAGTCCACTTTTTTGAAGTCCCGCACCCACCAAAATAAATCCTGCGTACGGCTCTGATGCTCGCTACACTACGACAGTCTGTTGTCCATCTTGTCAAATGACCGTATGTGATTATATATTGAAAAGAATTCACTCCACACACTCATGATCTGAGACACTTTTGTTTCTTTCCTAAGTTTACGTGTTTTTAAAAGCTTTCCCACCTTGTCAAAGTTTACAAACCCAAGTTTTTCTGGGCCAGTCAAATCTCGAGGTTTTCTTAACCCGCTAACACGATCAGTGTAAAATGCAGCATGAATACCACATTCAATGAACATTTCTTCCAAGGCACACATATGTGGACACTCCTTTTTCTTTTCCATTTTGTCAGCAATTTCACAATCTTTCACTAAACTCTCAGTCAATCTATCTGATATACGCAGAAACAGATGCAATGTGTCCACAACAACTCGATCTAGAGGAATTGACTTGAATATCGGTTCGTTCTTACATGAAAATTTGGTTTTGGATTTTTCAGGTTCTTGGAACATTTATTCATAATTTATCATCAAATGCACAAATACATGCATTCCGCGGTGCTAAAAGCATGTTTTGTAGCTTTTGAGTGGATCACCCAGTAATTGGTTAAAAGTCTAAATGCCTTTAAAGATGATGAGAAGAGCTATCATTCCACAGTGGGATTTGCAGTTGTGAAGATCAATCAGGATGCCTTCATGTTGACTTGGTTTCAGTTTCACGTTCATAAAAGTGGTGTAGTCAAGGCTTGCGTTCAAAAGGCGATAAAGCTGGTAGTAGTATTTGTCTTTCTCTTTGCCAACTTTTGAGAGTGCTTTCTCATCACCAAATTTTTCTGAACAGTAAGCCTTGAGGGAAGCATGATCCCAGTTAACAAGACTAATTCTTTTGAAATCAGAAAGATGATAGCTGAATTCTTTGCATATGTCTTTCCCATTTGACAAAAAAGAGCAAATGATTATACAGTAGTATGTGATTCTTTAAGTGTCTAGATATGATAAATAAAATTTATTGCTAGTGACAGTGACCTCAAATTCATTTCAAACCCTAATAAAAGAGCAATGTCAGTTCATGTGAGTGAATTAATGAAAACTTTGCAGGAGGGTTATGCAATTCCAAAAAAGGAAGACAAACAGGTCAACTTTTTGCAGAACCAAAATCTGTAACTTATTGCTTAATTCCATTTCCATTCAATTGTCGCATTTAGAAGATAATGTTATTCAGCAACCTATATGTTAACACTGGTGCTATACACTACGGACATAACTTGATAGAATATATTCTATCAGTAGACTTGGAATCTTGACCACATTCTATCTCACTATCAACACTTAGACCTGTATCAATACTAGTAGTATGGTTATCAACACTTGCAGAAGTTCTATCAGTAGAACTGACATCTTGACCATATTGTGAAGCTCACTATAACACTTGGACTTGAATCAATACTGTTATCAGTTGGTTACACCAAAACACTTGAATATATTTACCCTAGGACAAAGAAAAATAACGAAACACTGGACAACCAAAATGCACCTCATGTCGGCAATCAGAAAAGGATCACAATTTATTTAATACTATATCTGAAAGAATTGGGAATCGGCCATGTATTGATAATGCAAATACGAAACAAGGAATCCGACAGGTTATCGCGGTTCCTGAGTACATTATGAAATAGCCAAAATGTTGACCCGAAATGTTGACAAATTGAAACTAAAGAGAATACTTTACCAGACGACTACCTAAGAAGCAAGTTGCTCAAGATTTATGGATTCTTACTTCTGAAAATCGTTGAAGAACTCCACAGTTTCTTTTGAAGATGCACATGCACCTTTTTGTTGTGGTTTTCTACAGGTCTGCAAACAGGTAGGCTAGTAGTAGCCAGGTTTAGTTTCTCATCTGAATCAAAAAAGAGTAAGAAAAATATGACATAGATAGAAAAAATAATGTTCTACGGGTGGAGGGTCTTGTCAAGTAGGGCCAGTCAGTCAGCAGCTTTTTTAGAGTTAAAGTTGTTGTAAACTGCTTATCCACAAAAATAGCCTGTGAGGTAAATTCAAAGTTTGGTTAGGTGGCCTGAAATGTTCAACAGCTTCATAACAGAAACATTATTTATACTTGCCTTCGCTATGTTGTCTTGCACAATAAATCCTCCTTCCAGCTTTGTTTTCCCCCTCTCAAGTCTGCATATTCAGAAGAGCTTTTTATACTTTGGGCCACACACTTTATACATCAGGTTTGTTTTCTCTGGAAACAGGACCGCATAATCTTGCTCCACCTTTTGTTGATAGAAAAAATGCAAATTAAAAAGGTTAGAATGCAACAATTGGGAATGAACTTCACAATGACCGGTTGGAATGCAGCAATTGGAAATGTTTATAGCCTCATTCCACCATTCCCATAAAAATCCGGATTTTTACACTATATTAAACCTAGAGATGATCAATAAAATTTTTTAAAGTTACAATGTGATGAAAACAAAATATGACACTTTCACAGGAAATCTGAATTGTAACTTTATACTGAGAAAGGGAAATTAATGCACAAAGACACACCTTTTGGGGGGGGAAGTTGTTGTAGATTGTTCTTGGTGACTAAAATCTCCAAGTCCAGGTCAGTCCTAGCGCACGTTGATCACTGCATCAAATTGCATTGCAATGTGTAGAGTTAGTACATTAATGCCCCACTTTGCCCGGTTGACACGACTCAGAATTTACAGCCTTTACAGAATAAAGCACAGTATCAGGGCACTATTTCGAAGGCTGCTGTGAATTCTGAGTCGAGTCAGGCAACGTGGGGTCACAAAATTTACAAACCCAATGGGTAAGACACTTGATGTCACTGTATCTAGTATTGTGCTGAAGTTTGAATACAGTGTCATTTCAGTGCGCATCACTTTTGCCATGTTATAGGGGTGGATTTTGGTCATTTCACTGCAATGCACTAGCCTGTAATGCAGTGAAGCCTTAAATGACGTCTTCATCCATCGTTTGACCATTTCTGTTTAAAACAACAACAGCAGATGGTAACCCTCGCATACCTATGCATGATGGTACCTATTTCAATTTACCCTGACAGAATTAACTTTCTTAACTGTAAGATAGTTTTAGCTTCATGTGATTCATGGAAATGCTCAATAGACCCTTTCACATAGCAGCCATTTACAACCTATTGCCACCTAAGCCTCATTCTCACGATTAAGTGTCACTGATGCAATGCAGTACCTACAGCGAATTCAAATTTGAAAATGTGGATTGATACGATAAAATATGCTTGGGTGGCAGAAAGTTGGAAATGTCTGTCACCTGAATAGGGTCTACTATTGCCATGCAAATCAACTAGTGTCGGGCAATGTGAAGGCCTGCCCTTCTTATCGTGTCCAAACCTGTGGTTCTCAAATATGATCCAGCCCAAGAGGGGTCACAGCGTCTGGCGCTTCCTGAATTCCACAGGTCCTTGTTTGTGCATTGTTTGCTCCAGCAGTGGGCCGACCAAGATAGGTTCCATTATCTGTGGTGACGTCTCACAACCACAGGGAGTGTTCTGATCTGCTTCCATGTTGCCCCACTTCTGCAAGGAACCCTAGATTGGGCCAATGCTGGTCTCAATCTGTTTGAGTATCGCCATTCGCCCATGAGGAGTCAGCTCCGGGTGGGAGATGCTCACCATGTTCAATACCAATAGATGTTCCTTGGTTTATGTCTCCTTATATACTGTTTCAAGAGGTGGACTTTGCTTAAACTCTCGCTGGATTTAAGGCGGTTGTCAGCTATATCTGTCCAGAACATACGGGTGCTTCACATTAGATACTTGGCAGCTACGCTTCTGCATGCTCGCTCTCGCTACGACGGATGTCTGGTGGACAATCCTGCGTAGGAGTATAAGTTTTCCGTTGGTGTTGGACGCGGCTCCTTTGATAAGGCTGAATCAAACTTTTTGGCATGGGTTTATCTTTCCCATACAGGGCAGGCTACTCTGCACATGAGTACACAGAGGGCACGTGCTATGGGAGTTTGGTGGGACTGCTTGTGTCCAGATTGTGGGGTTCTTTACAGAAGGTTTTACGGCATGTGATGAGTGTGTGGAAACAAAAGGTAGGAGAGACAGAGATACAGGTTGTGGAATGCTGAGTAGATTTTGAATTGCGATTTTCTCGGAAAACATGTTTTGTAGATACGAAAGTATGTGATGTGGCGACGAAATGTTGCCCCTACCTTAAGAATTTCATGAATGCACGTAACTATTAAGCTGTTTTATACAAATTCTGTGGTGTAGAACTTGAGATACGACTTCCCAAATCCATTCTATACTACTCATTTGGTTGTATAGAACTCAAGACCTATGATAACAAAGATCAAAAGAACTATTTAAGGGAGTGGAAGCTTTGCTACTCAAAAGGAAGCCTAAACTACCTTCTTCTGACAATGTAGAAGAACTTGCAAACTCTCACAATTCTCTTCACTCCAACATTAATTCACATTCGTGAAGCCTTGGATAACGCTGAGATGAACATGTTCCCATTCACCTGATGAGTCTAACATCAAATTTGTGCACTCTCTTTATGCAGGTTTGCACCTGCATCTCAGGATGAAATTCACAAACTGATATCATCATCTCCGTCTAAATCATGTGACCTAGACCCACTGCCTACTTGGATGCTCAAGATTCCATTTGGATACCCTCCTGCCACTATCAACCAACATCGTCATCTCTCCGCTGGATACTGCTTCTAATTCCCTACTGCTTTAAAAATGCCTTGGTCTCGTCACTACTCAAGAAGCCACAACTGGATGCAAATAATTTCAAAAATTATCGCCCAGTTTCTAATCTCATTGTGTGTCAAAAATCCATTGAAAAGGTAGTTGCTTCTCTCGCCTGACTGATTACCTGTCTACAAATGAAGTATTTGATCCGTTCAGCCGCCTACAAAAAATACCACGGAACTGAACTGCTTGTAAAGCAGTGGCAAAATGATATCGTATGTCCTTGATAACAAATATTGGTGTGTTGTTCTAGTGCTGTTGATCTGTCTGCAGCCTTTGACACCATAGACCATGGAATTTTAAAATGTCACCTGGAGTCTAGGTGCAAAGGGCTGCTTTCGCGTGGATTTGCTCATACCCTTATCACAAAAAGCTCTGTAAAATATTATGACTTATCTTCACCTTCAATGCTCCTGTTTGGAGGGTTGCCTCATGGATCAGTGCTTGGGCCACTGCTTTTCATTATATATTCAACGCCCTATTCTGATATTGCTCCGTAAAACATGGACTAATGTGCACTTATCTGGCAGTAGAACACGCAACTCTATTTTTCTTGTATGATATGAATTCCCCTGACGATGACTCAGCTGTTCGTCAAAAATTGAATGTTGTGTTGAAGACATTAAGTCTTGGATGACTGCTAACAAACTTAAGCTACTGATGTACAAAACTGACTTGTCCATTTTCACAACTAAGCCTTTGCATGCGAAAATCCAGGATAACTCATAATTCAATTTGCCAACACTAAATTAGTCTAGCAAAAACATTCTGCTTCGCAATTAGGAGGATATTGCTTGTGAAAACAGTCACTGGCTGAACAAGTGAAAGAAAAGTTTGGTTAGGTGGCCTGGAAATGTTCAACAGCTTCATACAGAAACAATATTTAGACTTGCCTTCGCTATGTGTCCTGCAACAATAAATCCTCCTTCCAGCTTTGTTTTCCCCCTCTCAAGTCTGCATATTTCAGAAGAGCGTTTTCTACTTTGCGGCCCACCACACCTTTAACATCAGTTGTTTTCTCTGGAAACAGGACCGCATAAATCTTGCTCCACCTTTGTTGATAGAAAAACTGCAAATTAAAAGGTTTCGAATGCAACAATTGGGAATGAACTTCACAATGGAATGCAGCAATTGGAAATGTTTTTTTTTTTTTTTTTTAATTTTTAAAATCAGGTTTTTTACCACTATATTAAACCTAGAGATGATCAATAAATTTTTTAAAGTTCAATGAAACTAAATATGACACTTTCACAGGAAATCTGAATTGAACTTTTACTGAGAAATGTGAAAATTACATGGGAAAGACCCACCTGAGTGTTGTGAGATGGTCTTGGTGATAAAATCTCCAAGTTCAAGGTAAGGTCAGACGCAGTTGATCACTGAATCAAATGCATTGCAAAGGTAGGTAGTACATTTACTGACCAACTTTGCCCGGGGACACGAACTCAGAATTTAACAGCATTTACGGATAAAGCACAGTATCCCGTGCACTTTATTCCGTAAAGGCTGCTGAATTCAGAGTCGAGTTCAGGCAAAGTTGGGGTACAGTAAATGTACCAACCCCAATGGGTAAGACACTTTTGATGTCACTGTATCTAGTATTGTGCTGAAGTTTGAATACAGTGTCATTTCAGTGACACGCATCACTTTTGCCATGTTATAGGGGGTGGATGGATTTTGGTCATTTCACTGCAATGCACTAGCCTGTAATGCAGTGAAGCCTTAAATGACCTTCATCCTCAGTTTGACCATTCTGTTTAAAAACAACAACAGCAGATGGTAACCCTCTCAACCTATGAATGATGGTAACGATTTCAATTAGCCTACAGAATTACTTTCTTAACTGTAATATAGTTTTCGGCTTCTTGGGAATGCTGGAAATGCTCAATAGACCCTATTCACATAGCAGCCATTTTAAACTATTGCCACTAAGCCTCATTCGCACGATAAGTGTGCCTGATGCAATGGCAGTACCTACAGGAATTGCTAAATATTTTTGGAATTTTAAATTGGGTGGATGATGTTATTTTGTACAATGAGGATGGGGTGGCAGATTTTGTTGGTAAATGGTAGTGGTCACTTTTGTGAATAGGGTCACTATATGCCATGCAAATCAGAAAGTTAGTGAAGCGGCAGATGTGGAAAGGCAGCCTTCTGAGCGTTGTCCAAAATGTAGATGTTGTTGGTCTCATAATTTATGATCCAGCCGAGATGGGTGACAGCTCTGGCTGCTTCTAATGAATTCCCATACAATTTTTTTGGTTCCTGGTGTTGTTTGGCATGTTGCTCCAGCAAGTTGGGCAGGACTCTTGAAGAGATGGGTCTCATTTGTTCTGTGTTTTTTGTCTGTTCCAGACAACCATCAGGTAAGTGTAGTTTTATTGATCTGGTCTCCTATGTGGTAGCCACATGACTTCGCATGAAACCTAGATTTGGGGTCAAATTCTGTTATCAATCTGTTTGAGGATCGCCTTCGGCCCATGAGTAGTTCAGTCCGGGTGGGAGATCTCACCAGGTTCATACCACTAGATGTACTGTTTGATGGCAAAGTCTATCTTTCATAGCGACTCTCTTTACCTCCTTAGATACTGTTTCAAGAGGGCTGGACTTTGCTTATTCCTCGTACTTTTGGTTGTTTCTTGTTTATGTAAATCATCCCGCTTAATTTACCATAACTTCCCATTGCATAAATACTACCATTACTCCGGTTTAACATTTATATAATTACTATTCATTTTGTTACAATCGGGAACGTAGCTGTCGCCAAACATCTTGGATATTACATTCTATTAGGCCCCCAGTTCGTTGTGCTTCTTCTGCTGCACTCTTCCCGGTAACTGATAGACACTCATTAACTTCGCCGTCTCAACTGTTATGTTTTATACCCCGATATTACACATTATTGACAATCACTTCTGTAACCCACGGTCCGTCCTGTTTTGTTTTGTCCTGTCTTGTTTTTGTTTATTGTGTCCCCGCCTTTGATGGTCCACAATAAGTCCCACTTTTTACTGGGTGGGGTCTCATCGTAAAAGTTCATTTGATCTTAATGGCCTCTCCCACCCATTTCCCCATACTCATTATTATATTTCAACATGTTATTATATATTTCTATAATCGTTTGTGTTAAATTACCAAATCTTAACTGTATTACAACTCACGCAATAATGATATTAGAATTATATAGATTTAAATTTGGATGCTATGTATTACATTATAGTAGACTGCATATACAGTATTAATTATTTGTATTAATTTCTGTGTCCACCATTGTTTAGAACACTAGGAATTCGATAACGTTATTGTATTGTCTTTATAAGGTTATTTATGTCGGTTAAGATGAGTTTTGGTGTGTTTTGGTGATGATAATGTTTTTCAACGGTTTCTAACTGTCTTACACCTATCGGATTTAATGCGGGTGGCAGGCAGATATCTGTCAGACATACCGGTGCTTCACATTAGATTACTTGGCAGCTACGTCTTGCATGCTCGCTACGCTATACGACGGATGTTCTGGTGGAGCAAGTCCTGCGGGATGTATAAGTTTTCAGTTGGTGTTGGACGAGGCATCCTTTGCTAATGCTGAATCAGCTTTTTGGCAGGGGTTGATCTTTCCCACAGGGCATACTCTGCACATGAGTTAGCACAGGGCAAGTGCTAGGGGAGTTTGTGGGGGGAACTGAGTGTCGATTTTTTTTTTTGTTGGGGTGCTTTAAAGGAGGGGTGTTACAGTCATGTGATGAAGTGTGTGGGAAAACAAAAGGTAGGGGAGACAGGGAGATTACCAGGGTGGTGGAATTGCTGAGTAGATTTGAATGCGATTTTCGGAGGGAAGGAAAACCATGTTGTAGAATTACGACAAAACCAGTAGGTGAGTGGGCGACGAAATGTTGCCCCTACCTGAAGAATTTCATGAATGCACGTTTAAACTATTTAAGCTGTTTATACAAATTTCTGTGTTGTTGTAAACTTGAGATACGACTTCCCAAATCCATTCTATACTACTCATTTGGTTGTATAGAACTCAAGACCTATGATAACACAAGATCAACAGAAGATATTAAGTAGTGGAAGTTTGATAACCTCCAAAAAGGGAAGCCTAATACTACTCTTCTGACAATGTAGAAGAACTTGCAAGCTCCTTCAACAATTTCTTCACCTCTAAAATTATTCACATTCGGAAGGCCTTGGATAACTTGATAGGAACATGTACCATTCCCACCTGATGAGGGCTAACAATCAAAATTTGTGGACTCTCTTGTCTGCAGTTTGCACCTGCCATCTCAGAATGAAATGCACCAAAACTGATAATCACATCTCCGTATAAATATGTTGAACTAGATCCACTGCCTACTGGATGCTCAAGAGTCATTTGGATACCCTTCTGCCAAAACCTATCACAAACATCGTCAATCTCTCCCTGGATACTGCTTCCTAATTTCAAGAACTGCGTCAAAAATGCCGTGGTCTCGCCACTAATCAAGAAGCCACAACGGATTGCAAATATTTCAAAAAATTATCGCCCAGTTTCTAATCTCAATTTTGTGTCAAAAAATCATTGACAAAAGCTAGTTGTTATACGCCTGACTTGATTACATGTCTACAAAGGAATTATTTGAGACCGTTTGCAGTCCGCATACAAAAAAATACCAGGAACTGAAACTGCATTCGCTAAAGAGTGCAGAATGATATCTTATGTTATCTTGATAACAAATATGGTGTGTTTCTGTGCTGTTGGTTGGATCTGTTCTGAGCCTTTGTGACACCATGTAGACCATGGAAATTTAAAAATGTCACCTGGGTCTATTGGTGTTCAAAGGTCGTGCTTTTCGGGTGATTTGCTCAATAACTTAGCAACAGAAAGCAATCTGTAAATATTAATGGAACTTTATCTTCACACCTTCAATGCCCTGTTTGGGAGTTCCTCAGGGATCAGTGCTTGGGTCACTGCTTTTCATTATATATTCACGCCCTATTGTTGATATTGCTCGTAAACAGTGGGCTTAATGTGCACTTATAGGCAGATGACACGCAACTCTATTTTTTCTTTATTGATATGAATTTTCCCTGACGATGAATCAGCGGTGCGGTCAAAAATGAATGTTGTGTTGCCAGACATTAAGTCTGGATATGACTGCTAACAAAATTAAGCTTAAATGTGACAAAACTGAAATGTTGTCATGTTCACAACTAAGCATTTGCATGCTAAAATCCAGGATCAATATTTAAATTGCCAACACTAATATTCAGTCTAACACATTCTGATCGCAATTTAGGGTATTGCATTGATTGAAACATTAAAATGGCTGAACAAGTGACGGAAAAATTTGTCAGTCCGCTTTATTTTCAAATTCGTGAAACATCAGATCAATCAGGAAAAAAAACTTGTCTGACGACACTGCCTCAACTCTTGTTCATGCCCTTATCCCCTCCCGACTTGACAATGGAAATGCTCTTTTGTATGGAATTTCTAACAACATTCTTGATATAACTTCAGCGAACACAAAATGCAGCGCCGCTCGTGTTCTCTCAAAAAACTCGGCAAATATGATCACATAACTTCAACCACTGATGGGGGGCAACTTCATGGGCTACCCATGCGACAACGACCAATTCAAGATTCTGATGCTAACATGGAAAAGCACTAAATGGATTGCACCATCTACATTAATGATCTTCCTACGTCCATACTTGCCAACCGGACTCTCAGATCGTAGATAATCTAAAATTCTCTTGTCAGTACCCAGACAGAACCTTATCATCATTTGGTGATAGAGCTTTTTTCTTAGTTTTGGTGCACCAAATTGTGAAACTTCAATCTTCCTATAAACATTCGCTTGTGTGTTTCAGTTAATGGAATTTCAGAACAGTCTTAAAAACATATTTGTTTTCAATTGCCTTTATATGTTAAATTATGGCATTTTCCAGTATTGCTATTTGACTACTATAATGTAAGTTTGTTCAAGAGAAACCATTATTTTGTATGTTTTTGCTCTCCGTCAGGTTACTGTCAGTTGAATTAGTGTTCTTCATGTTTACTTGTTTTTGTAACTCTTGTTCAGCGCCTCGGAAAGTTGCCTAGATAGTGCGGCTTTAAAAACTTATGATATTATTATATTGTAACACAACTCCTCAAATTCATTACTCTACTACATTCTGCGTATGTATGTTCATTATGCATGAAGGACCTTCACTTTGACACGACTTAACACAAGAGACGAGTCCCACTAGTAGTACATTGGTGCGGATCCCCAATGTTCAGAGATGTAACCTTTCCGGAAATTTCCGGGCATAAATTTGGGGCCATAAATTAAAAAACAAGCGAGAATGTAAAAAAAAAAAGACAAAAATTAAAATTAATTTTTTTTTTTTTTTTTAATTTAATTTTTTTTCAATTTCTGGATCAAATTGTTCATGGTAAAGGTGTAACTGCATCAAAAACACAAGTTTTAAGTACCAATTATTTTGTAGAAGGGGTCGTGTACCCCCAAAATCACGTAAGAAAATACATTCCTCGGAGCTTCGCCGGATGTTACCCTCAAATTTGGCAGTAACGCGGTGTTTTCAAAATTTTGGATTTCAGGAAAGAGGACTGTCCTCTGGGAATCTCGAATGTTATTTCATTCAATTGCAGTGAAACGAAGAATTGCCCCTGGTGACCCTACCCCACCCCTCTTCAAAGTTGATGCTGCAAGGCTTGTGCAAAGCCACTCCATGTGAAGGTACTTCTGCGAGTTCACTGTTGGGCTATGTCCCAGTGCGGAGAAAAGCTTCGGTCAAAGGTCATATGAGCCCTATCATTCCAAACCGCGACGGCAAGCAAATAGTGGTCGAGGGACCGCGTTGTATTTGTATATTGATTTTAATTCACATCAATAACAATTGCATTAGGCAGAGTTGATGAAGGAAATTGTTATATGAAATAGTTATGGAACTAACCCCTGAAGTAAATATGCATATGATGGAAATCTTTTGTAAAATTACCTGTACCTGAAATACAAATCTTCAGTTCCCGATACTTCATCATAGAAATGAATGTAGTTCCAAATCTACAGGCTGCTAGATGTCTGTAATTTGTAACCTTTCATTTTTTTTTACGGGCTTTTACTCTCCTTTCCTTCATCTGCGTCTATTCCTTATAAATTGTCTTCCTGTCCGACTCAATTTCTACAAAGTACAGTATTTTGATTTACCCCTTTTGGCTCTCTTTCGTCTACTTGTTTGACTTCTGTTCTTGTAATGTTCCTCTTCTTATTCTTGTCAAATTCCCCTCTTCTCACATTGTTTTTCATTTCTATTTACTTTTCTTTGCGCTCCATCTTCCCTTTCATTCCTTTCTTTTTTTTTGGTTATTTCCCATTCTTCTTTGCTTCTCAAAGTCTCTTCCATTCATTGCCCTTTTTCTATTTTGCTCTATTCTCTTCTCCATCTCCACGACCACACTGACCATAGCCATAGATGTTTCCTCTTTTCATACCTCTCAAGATATGGCTTATCCATGTCAAAACCGAATGTGCACCGCCCGCCTGTCAGGATTTTTTTTCTTTTTTGGTGGGCTGAATAGGATATTGAGAGAAATGAAAATCCCGAAATTTGAGCTTCATACTGCCCTTCATTTCACACAGGGGAGCTTCAGAAAATTAGGGGGGTCACAATCAAAAATTGCGGTGCGATGCGAAAGACAATTTTGAGAGGGCCATAAACTTGTAAGGAAACCCTCCCTAACTTTGAGAATCACTATCTGGGGAATTTTTATGGTGTAGAATTCAATTCTGGCATCAAAAAATGTGATATCCCCACTTTTAACTTTTAAAGTTATTTTGGGTGTAAAAAGGCAATATCGTTCATCCCCCCCCCCTGGGACCAAGTTTGGGGGGGTCATAACTCGTAGTAACAATATTTTTAATGGCCATTTTCTTGTTAATGAGAGTCCACTCAGGACGTTTCTACAGATAATAATAAGCATATTAGGTAAGTTATAATGACACAACAACAAGCCTATTCAAAAATCCTAATTTTGCATTTTGACATATATTGTCCCCCTGAAATCATGTTGGACATGCGACATCACACCGCCTCTACTTCCTACATGTATGAAGATCCTCATCAAAGACCTATTCTTGAAAAAACTCAGCTTGGTGAGCTTGATGTCTTCATTCTTTCAGCACAAGAAACTTTGCTGATTCGCTCGAGGTAGAAAGTATATGGTCATCAGTGCTCTGTGCTACATGACCTCTGGTCGGGGGTATACCTTGGTGTGGTAATTTGAGTGTGTATTTTGTTGTGAAAAAAAATTAAGACACCAATCTAGTTCTTCAAGGAAGGTGTGTTTAATTATATCTTCCCTATCACGTATCTGAAGTTAGGGGTGGTGTCGAATGCCAACTTGGTTTTCAGGGGGGGCAAAATGTTGAAAACAGTACAATTACCATTTTCATTTCAAATCAAGGGGCTGTACCCCACTTATTACTTTTCTCATGTGTGTTCATAATTGTTATTGGTTTAAAGTTGTACTATGTAACTTTGATTGACCAAAAGATGGACAGTAAAAAAATGTTGTCTTCTTTGGAGTTATGACCCCCCCCCCCAGACTTGGCCCCGAATGAACAAAGGCGCTATTTAGGCCTCATTACTCTCAAAGTAAACACGCAATGAACTTCCTGATGCCAGATTTGAATTCTACACCAAATATTACACTTAGGTAGTGATTTTCAAAGTTGTGTAGGTTCCATTCACAAATCTGTGACCCTCTCACCATAGTCTTTCACATTGGGGGGCACTTTTAATGGTGACCCCCCTAAATTTCCAATTGATCTAGCGGGACAACGAAATGGACTATGACGCTCAAAATTTCAGGATTTTCATATCTCATTCCATGTCTTACCACCACACGAAAAGCGAAAAAAAAAAAAAAAATCCATTGACGGCTGCGGTGGTTGCACATCTTGGAATGTTGACATGGAATGGGCCACCTCTCTTCTAAAACCTTGGTTATTATATCCAAGGTAGCTCTAGTTTGCCGATAGCGACAAGCACTATAACAGCAAGGTAGCTTCTACTTTGCCGATAGCAGACAAGCACTTATATACATCCAAGGTAGCTCTACTTTGCCGATAGCACGACAAGCACTTGTATAACCATCCAAGGTAGCTCACTTTGCTGATTGCATACAGGCACTTGTGTATAGCCAGTGAATCTTCAAAGTAGCTTGGCCATTCGAACAGTGTAGTTTGCCTCGAGTTGTGGCGAGTAAAACGTCGGGAATCCTTATTGGCTCTTTCGTTTGATAACTACTATATCTGCCAACTGTCCATCCCGTTGTTTCTTTAGATCATGCACGTGTGTGACCATCTTAGGAAAGTAGTTGGTGTACGGTTTCAGGTATGTAAAGGTGCTGTTCCAAAAGTGGATGTCACACCGTAAGCATTCTGTGATATTTTTGATGGCAGAGATCTGGATAATTTGCAGTGGATGCTGAGCAAAGAACCCGTTTCATCTCACAATACGTTGATAGAAAAAACTCAGATCATCACGCCTGCATCTCGTCTACCCGTGCTAAAAAGAATTGAACTGTTGCTGGCTCGGGGGTGTTAGGGATGCCATATGCATCCTCCCCTCTGGCAAGTCATTGTAAGTAAATATGAAGTTCATCTCCTGATGAGAGCATCAATTGCTTTTTTTAAACCTTGAGTCCACTGCTGTCATCTTGGTATAAACTCCAGCACATTCTTGAACATACAATGTTTTAATAACACAGGCCTCCAACGTGATGAGACAATGCAGGGAATCCAATGTTGGTGCAAGAATCGTTCATGCCATTTATGGGCTTCCCATTTGCCCCTTAACTGCAGCAGGTGGTTAGCATTACCCTTCCCTTATGCTGGTATCAGTCCCCATGAATCATTGTAGTTGCGTGTTATACCCTCATCAAATGGTGAATCTGTGGCATCTGCTCTAGCTGGTGGAATCACACAATGTCCACAAGGATGTCTCCCTGAACCAACACCCCTTTGAAGGTGCCTCACCCTCTTCAATCAAACATCAACCCACAAAATGAAAAAAAATCCGCTGTCCTGTTCCTGTTTCCAGTTCCTACTGCTGTGACCGATGTCAGCTAGCTCATCAAGGCTGGTTTGCCGAGGTGCATGTTGAAATATGACTCCGTCATCGCTCTTGCTAGGAAAAGATGCCGACAATTCAATGAGACTATGTTTTGTCTTCCCACACAACTTCGCCTTACAAATGAAATTGCATACAAACAACTGAACATCTGCACCACCTTGTTGGGAATATACCGTCAAACCCTTCTTTAACCAACCTCGCCCTTCCATCATCACCCCATTTTACATGAGCTGAAAGGACCTGAAAAATCTTCAGCAATCCCTTCTTCAGTGCATCACAAAACTCCGCCTCACCATCCTAGAGCAGCCCCTATGCTTGTTTTTTCCTCTGCACTCCGAAGAAAGAGACAGTCCTAATGAGAGAAAAAAAAAACAAAAAAAACAGTCTGTTGGAATCCTGCCAGAACATCGATGCTGTCAAAGCCACTGATATTTGTACGACACAGTTTGAAAGTGAGGGAGAGATGTGTAGATGGCCGACCCTGGAAGAATGGTCTTCTCGGCAGCTTGTAAAGATCGCTCTGATCTGAAGATTTGTGCCTTGTCAAATGCTTTGTTCACTACCTTGGTCGAGCTTCTGTAGCTGTGCCAAGGCATCATATTGTTCACTCTGGAGAGGGGAAAGGCTGCCAAATTTACCCTGATAAATACGTTTCACTAATTCAGCCTTTGTCCTTTCCCCAGCGGCGCACAAACTGTTGATGGCTAACATTATGAAAAGTTTTGCTGCCTGAAGCCGCATTTGCTCCTATTTGAATTACATACCTCTCATACTTATGTAAGGGGTGAGGTGGGGTGTTGGTGGTGGGTGTTGAATGGTGGTGGAAAACACTGCTTTAGATTAATATTTCCAAACTTATTGACGACATTTTAAAAATGATTAAATATCCAGATTATGATTAAAAGACAATTCGGCAATTATATCCATGTATTAGTTGGCCTTATTTACATAATGTATATTATATAAAAAATTAAATCATTTTCTTTTCTTTATTTGTGCATTGGGTTGGTTCCCTTTCATAGGAAGGGGTATAATGCCCCCGTCCCCATAGAGTCCTACAGGGAATTTTTACCCCTCCATTATCACAACAAGGAGATGCCGAAAGTGCCAAAACATTTCAATATTTTGGATTCATTATCATTAAACATTTAAAAAATTATTTTTTACAAACACATCTGGTAGTGCCACGGGTACCTTTCTTGACTAAACAAATGACCTTTGGCCTATTTTCCCAAATTATCTTGGAAAGGAAGCACTACACGCGTTGTTGACCCAATTGACTTTTTACTCCTGCTTACCTAAGAATTAATTTGAGCTAAGTTATTTAGATTTTAGAAGCAAAGCATCAGTTTCAAACATTTGACCCCCATAGTAACTTTACCCCTCTCCTGTTGGGCTACACGCAACAACGGTCTCCCCCGGCAGACTTTCATATTTGCAAAAGTTATATTTTTTCTCTGATTTTTCCCGTGTTAGATATTGGATCTTCGTATTCGTCCTAACCAAAACCTTCTGGCTGAGCTCTAATACTACATACAACGGTAACTCTTGGCAGCCCCTAAATTAGTGGCAATGGATTTTGGCCACCTACTACAGATGGAATGCTTCGCACTCCGGCCGAAGAGGAGAAGGTCAGTGTTAGAGGCATTCAATGAATGCAGCTAACTGTTGAGGTGAAAGATGAGATGAAGTGGAAGCTGAATGTGAAGCAGCAAATGATTTTCTTGGACTCGAATGTTCAGGTTGTGCAATGTAATCATGATCAGAAGGTGCAGGAGTTGGTGATGTTGAAGTAGAAGTAGATGATGGAGAAAAGGATGATGAAGATGAAGTAGGTGCTGAAGGCACCTGTTTGCCACCTCTCCTGCACTTGGAGTGCCGGTTTCCACCCCTTCCAGATTTTCCACACACATTGCACCCTTCCTCTGCATGTGGTTGCCAGTCAAAGGCTTGATTTAGCAGAACAGCATCCCTTCCTTCAGTAGAGGAAATTTTACAATGGTATGCTATTCTGCGAAAACAAGCCTTGCAGAAATGAGAAGGGTGTATGGTGGGGTCATCTGAAGAGGTGTCCACACCGAACACCCGGCACAAAAGAACGGCAAACAGAGTGCCCGATTTGTTGTCCCTGTCCTTGATGAGGTACTTGGTTGTATACCTTTAAAAGTTCCCCCACAAACCCGACACACTTTTGCAAGTGTAACCTTGTGAGTCTCCATAGTTTTGCCATTTCAAATTAAAGGAAAACCTTGATCTTTATTTTAAATTTACATCCAAAGTCCTGTTTAAATTTGACTTTGAAAAACAATTATACTTTAGATTTTGATTTTCATATATTTTTAACTAAACTAGAAAAGGCAAAAATTTGAAGAAAAAAAGAAATCACATAGCAATGCATGTGATTGAAACAACTTTTATCACTATCACGGAATCAACCGTGGACCCCTTGTTGAGTGTCAACCATTCCGTGTCACTGTTAGGTTGAAAACAATCAAATGATGCATGGTGAAATGACACTTTTGACATGGACAGTAAAAAAAAATTTATCAATTTCTTTTTTAAATTACCTCAGCCTCACAAGATCACACTGTGTGTGAAACTTGGGGTGCAATCAATTTTAATGTAATGATATATTGGCTTTGTCTTCATGGTTAGTTGAAGTTACATGCATGCTCCATAATAAGTTATGAATAAATTACTAATCCCCTAAACATCTTTTTCGCTCAGTAACATTTATACGTAACACATACCAACACAGTGTTTTCTTGGAAAACATCACAAAAATGTTAATTAAAAGTGACAGATGGATAAAAATGGAAGAACATTAAAGCTTTTTTCACTAGTCCAAATGTTTAAGCTGCATATACATTTTATGTATTGACAACACATTTTGTTTTTCGAACGACATCAACAGTCTTGCATTTTGCTTATTTGGACACTCAAAACAAGTGTGCGTCAAAATGTAAACAAGGGTGAACAGGCATAATAAACATTAACATAGTTTTTTTCACACTCTTAACAACTGCACAGAATGCAATCATTCTGCTGTCCACATGCTGCACCTATTTCATTCATTTTGCGTCAGTCTTGTGCATGGCATGGGTGCAAGTTGCACAAAAGCATACTACGTATTAATGACATGAAAATGAAGTAAATTTCAGAAGATGATAGAAAGTAAACATCACAAATAAATGTCTTTTAAAAAGGTCTAAGAAACGACTCTTAATTTTCACTTACAAACCATTGTAGAACTGCCAGTGTGGTAATTGTGTGTTTTTACAATAGCCAATAAGTTCTGTACAAACTATTTTCTGGGTAGGTTGGCCGTAAACACACCATAGTTACCTGTAGTAATCATAATCGAAAGAGTTTTCAGTCAAATATTTTTGCGAGGAGATGAAGAAAAATACAAGACGACTTAATTATGGTGGTCCCAAAGTCTCGGGTTTGATCATTTTGATGGTGTGAAAGGTGGAATCGAGGCTTAGGAATGGGCAGTGCCCCTTTAATTTGTGTGCACTGGCACACTTTTAACCACCACTGGGATGCGGTATACCATAAACGCCTAAAAAACCTAGGTTTTTTGCCGTCCTGTTCCTTTAGCTCGGGGGGCGACATCCCCTTTATCTAAAATACATCGGTCCTCCGGCACCGCTTTGTCGCCTGCTGTCCGCGGTATGAATGATAGGCCTAACAATACCTTTGACCTTGATATTGAACCTTTGACCCATCAACAAATGATGGATCCATGGTTGCATCTGCTTCAAGTTTGGTTCCAATTGAACTTTAACTTTTCAAATGAGGTAAATTTTACATTTTCAGCCTTTTTACAACTTGACCTCACATGACCTTTGACCTGTGATATGTAGACCTTTGACCGCATCAACAATGAGGGATCCATGGTTGCAGTCTATGATTCAAGTTGGTTCCAATTGAACTTTAACTTTCATGAGGTCAACTTTTACATTTTCAGCCTATTTTACAACTTGACCTCCACATGACCTTTGACCTTGGTATGTGACCTTTTACATCATCAACAAGTGGGGGCTGCCATGTTGCACCGTGACCCAAGTTTGGGTTAAGCCATCAAAGTATGAGGATATACAAGCAAAGGTTAACCCTTTTTCACAACAGACATCAACAACAACAACAAAGACATCAACTACAACAGACAACAACAGTGATCAATATGTGTCTTCCTGCCTTTAGGGAAGGCGACACAAAAAGTTGAGATTTTATATCTAGAACTATAAAGGTAAACAAGAGATGTCAGATAACGGGTCCCGAAATATATTATTGAAAATTCAGATTTTGCATTGATAAAAGCTGTCCATTAAAAATACCCCCCAACTGAAAGGGACTAAGCTGAGAAATTCTTCTTCGGTTCAAAAAATTTGAAATTTCTAATTTCGTATTTAGGAGCAAATACTAAATTCAGACCATGTTTTAATGAAATAGAGCAAATAAAAAGCACCTTTGTTTTCTCTTTCAAGGGCATTTCTCAGCCAAAGACAAGGTAAGAATTATATTGAGGGTCTAATCTAATCAAATAATCCAAATGACACCAATATAAGAACGACTCAAATCTCTAATGCACTTTAACATTAAAGGTGCTTGTTCCGATCCATGCTATTGTGTTTCTATTGAATGAAAGCTTGCACTGCACATACGCCTTATCAAGTACCGTGGGAAACAAACTTGTGGTTTTGATGGTAGAAGTAATGATGCATATTGCAAAGCCCTATTCAATTCTGTGCTAATATTGATGGTTAACCACTAAAACAGCGGTTTGAGGGCTCATATTTCTGGACGACAATGAGAAAAATACGGCCTTTCATCTGATATCAAAATCGATACTACTTCCGGGTAAATCTTTGTTTACACAATCTTATGGGCAATTCCAGGCAAAGGTAATCCTGGTACCCAAAAATTTAAATTCATGCCAGAACAATAAACTTGGTGTCTAAAGAGAGCTTATGGACCAAACTTTTGAGATGTGATCTCAAATTTCAATTTTTTATACATTACGGTAAAAAAAAATGGATTTTTCCCCATTTTGTTAAAAATTGTGATTAAAAGTGGAAGAAAAGAAGTTTATCATAAAAACTTGTAAGTAGATATTAATAATGTCCTATTTAGTTGCATTAGACAAATGAGGTGCTAGAGAAGTGATATCAACATTTCTTTTTTGTTTTGAGTAGCTTGTTACACTTCAGTGACTCCAAAACGGGATTTCTGTCATTCCGTTACCAAAAAATACCATATTTTTAAATTTCAAAAGTTGTGGTAGGAATGTAAACAAAGTTCATATTCAAAGTAAGAATAGGTAGCTCAACAATAATGAGACATTTTCCCACTTATATCCCTTTTGTTAATTAAAGGTCCATGGCCCGATCGCTAATAGCCTCGTCCCCAGAGGCCCCACATTTTACTGGAAGTGGTCAAAATTTTGATATCAGAAGAAAGCTACTATTTTTCTCATTTACCCTGTGAAATCTTAGAGCCAAAGGATGTTTAGTTTGGAAGTTATGAGCGAAAATGTGCTCCATTTTGGTCGACCAATATTAATTTTACACAGTACTCTATGGGGCTTACAAAATCATGTTTTTAGCTCTAGCTCGCATCAAAACGGATTGAAATATCGGCGCGAAACTTTACAGATGGGGTTTTGGAGTAAAGGACAATCTATTAAGGTGAAAATTTCATATCCTTAAATCGGGCCATACCCCTTTAATTACACGTAATTACACGGAATGACAAATCATCGGAACTGGGTGAAAAAAAAAATTCTTACAGACCACCACCGATGGCTTCAGAATCACTTAAAACAAGTAAAAAACAATATCCCATATGACCAATAATTTTTACCTTTTTCAAAAAATATCTCAGACTTGGTATTTTTTCCAAAACATGCCTGCAGAATTCAGCAACCTTAAGCTTAAATTGCTGTATTTCAAACAGTCGGCATGCCTAAAATAATAAAAATATTAAAACATTTTGTTTTCTCAAATAATTTTAAAGACCTGGTGTAACCAATGCATCAACTTAAAAAAATTGTACCACCATCTTGGTGGTGAGATTTGGCCTCCTGAATTAAGGCCACTCAAAGAAATTTAGTAAATGTTTCTATGGGAGGACATTTTGTCATTCCGTTACCAAATGTTTGTCTGCTTAATGGTTCGTATTTTAATAACATAATTTTTTTTCAAAACTCATGTGTTTTATTTAAGATAACTCTAAGGATGACATTGTTTACATTTAAAATAATATTGCCTCATAAAATAGTTTCTGCAAAATGTATGTGAGGTGTAAAACCCATGTCCATTTTTACTGTCATTCCGTTACCAGCCTCATTAATATGCATATTTCCAAAACAAAAAATATTTTTGAACAAACTAAAGTGCACATGGAAGGTATGGGTAACAGGCATAGTTTATAGTAGATTCATCGAAAAACGATCTTTTATGCTGGGATGGGCGGGGGTGATCAGACAAAATGATGATGTACCATTATCTCTCGTTTATTAAAGTCGATAGCTGCTCTGTGACAGTAAGTTTATTTGTATACATCTATACTTATGTTGACATCAATGTGACCATGTTCTTGTATCACACAGCAGCTATCTAATCGTTCTTATTTCCGCGAGTTATCATGGTTATTGAGATAAGCGGATACAGACGAGTATCGTGGTATTAGTCCATTGATAGCATGCTTAATAACCACCCCTGATTTCGGCAATGTGAATTGAAACGTAAAGAGAAATTAATCTTCTTTCCTTGTTTTGTGTGAGCTCCATAGACTTACTAAGCTCCATTCATTTCCGTTTCGACTGAAAACCTCCTGTCTTGACCAGTGGAACGATCTGGTCACGTGTTTGGAAGGTCGCTTTTGGATGAATCTACTATAGTTGTATTTGTTTGCTCTAACCAATTCAAATGTGTGTAATAAACACATCTGAAAGTTGCAAAAGTGAGTCCAAACGTCATTCAGTTACCGTGGAATTGCCCTTATGTGCAAATTTGGTCGTATCTGTAGGAAATGTGCAATTTTGTATTTTCTGTCCATAAATGGACAAATTACAGTGGCTAATTATGGGACTGTGGGAAACAAGCATTGGCTCATAACACCAAACCACAAGGTTGGGATCAACTAAAAGGTTGTGAATAAGCTTTTCACAATGATATCTATTGAACAATGAATAAAAGAGGTGGTGCTGGAATCACAAAATGTGCCTTTAACTGCCATTGGTTGATTACTTGAGCTTTGGGAGTTTATAGCACTCAACCATGACAAGTCATTAGCTGATATAGCCAATACACAATATTTGAAAAAGAAATGCTAGTACTTTAAATATCACAAGCTTTTACTGCCTGTGTAAGAACTAAAATAAATGACAAGGATTCTACTCCTCTGTAAAGACTTAATTCTTTTTTAGACCAATGTTGTCTGTTTCTTAAAGGACTTTAAAAACATTTGTTATAAAGACTACCAGTAGATATTGTTTTATAATTGTGTGAGATTGTGTTCATCTATTTTTATACTGCTGGTTCCCCCATTCATGTAAAATGATTAAAAACAGTAAGAAATGAGATTGATGCAAAAGATGTTCCACTTGGCATTGGTTTCTCCTTGCACCCCAATGTGATGGTGTGGGTTCCAAATAAAAACCCAAAATGTGTGGTATTATTATGGTCAATTTATGCTCCAGTTTTGAATAAATATACATACTAGTAGTTTGTTCTGCAATAAAGCCACTACAACAACCTCTTGAGTGTTTTTTGTCAAGGGGAAAGTTATATCTTACACATTTTAGGTACATATGCATCAAGAGTCCAGGTTTATGTTAGACATGGTCTAAGTGTAATTTTAGTCCTACCAGAAAAGACTTTCTCCTTTGAATTTTAATCTTTGAAATTTGCTGGTTACTTTATGAAGGAAATGTGAATAACTCTTAATTTTGGACTTAAACTATGTTTAAAGTTAAACCTGGTCTAACTTTTTGTGCATATGGTCCTTAGAATTTGAATGCTGTAACTGATTACCTGTGTACCATATATATATATCCTTGCTGTAACTACCTGTGTACCATACATCCTTGCTGTAAGCCTGTAACTGAATACATAAATGTACCCTTTGTCCTTGTCATAATAGGCCAGTCAAATAAAGACAAATGATGCCTTGACCCAACATCAAGAGTCCAGGTTTATGTTAGACATGGTCTAAGTGTAATTTTAGTCCTACCAGAAAAGACTTTCTCCTTTGAATTTTAATCTTTGAAATTTGCTGGTTACTTTATGAATTTTAAGGTGGTAAGGTTCATACAGGGGTCAAAATATGAAAAGGGTCAAAACATGTTGAAGAGTAGAGCAACATGTTTGTCACCTTTCAAGGATTAAAAAAGGTATAGATTGCCCTATCTGCATGTTGTAGTTCAAGAGGTATGAGTCAAAATAGGTTCAAGGTCACAATGGGGATACAATACCAGACATATCTGTTCATTATAAAAATGGTGTCAAATTGTTCGTCTTATGGTACAGGAGCCAAAAATAATATTTGTTGCACCATCTATGATAGTCCTTGCATTATAGGAATGCAAATGTGACTGGGGCTACATGATCTATGGGAGGTCACTAGTCATATAGAACTGCCGAACAAAGAATCTATATAAACTTATTCATCTAGTTTACTAAATGAACAATTTACAAGCAATTTGAACAAAATCAGACCATTCTGTAAAGTTTACACCAAGATGACCTTGAACTATTATTTGCCTTTTGTACTATAACTATAGATCATAGATAGATCAAACTATACCTTTTTTAAAACCTTAGGATCAGCCCAATAATTGTGATGCGATCTGGGAAAACCCACAACATGGTGCAAAATTTATATTTTGAGTTTTGACTATCATTGCAAAGTTTGAAATACAAAGTTTTCATAACTTTTTACTTCTTTCTTCTATGATACATATATCAAAAGTTATGCCTTATACAATCTGACAAACAATAGAGTACAACATAACAGATTTTAAGGTATTTTCTTTATTTTTCAAAACTGTCCTGTGCGACATGTGGCGGGTTTTCCCAGATCACATCACAATTTGGTATAGCTTTTAAATCGATTCAAATCATTTTAATTTTACCCCTGTACAAATGTTACCCCCTTATTTCCACTAGGTTGATTTTGGTAAACTTTTGATATTATTTTTGGACAATTTCACAGTATATTAACACCAAAGTCATTTCTTTTGCAGTTTTTGAGTCAAATCTAAATATACTGGACTATAATGGAATGTATCAGTGTTTTAACATATAGTGTATCACATAGTTATAGTAAGGATACATCTTATGTGTCCTTGCTGTAACCGAATAATTAAGTGGCTTGATGTAACTGAATACGTGATTTAACTGGACATACTTGATATAGTCTGGCTGTAACTAAACATGAAAGTACTCTGTGTATGTTGTAATGATATAACATTATGTCCTTGCTGTAACTGAATTCATTATGTACCCCATTGTAACTTAAAGGCTGACTCAGATTTCCCGAGGAGGGCGCACTCAATTTTCAAACAAATCATTTTTTTGGCATATACATAATGCTTGTTCATATTCTAATCACTGTTTGAAAGAGGTAAGCTCAAATCAAAGTCCTTCATAAAGAAAATCACAACTTTGTTATAAAATTCCAGATCCTGAATTTTGATTTACATAGTATCCTGTTATCCATACATTTGTTTACTGCATGAAAACAAAAAATCTGATTTGTCTCAAACTTTCGAATTAAGCATTTTAGCGGGCGGCCAAGAAATCCCAATTTCAGACGTCGTCTTTGGTTTAACACGTAAAAGCGAAATGTTGACGAAAAATTCTGAATTTTTATATGTTGTCAAGGAATATTTTCTTATTCCAAAACCGCTGGAGTTAAAAAATCAACTCCACTGGAAGGGTTATTTCTGAATTTTTTTAGTATTAATAACAAACGAGGACAAGATCGTATGTAGGTCATGGGAACACTCATGACTGACTTACAGCAATACAGGGTGCAAACCACAAACCAATTTTGGGTGCTTTGATGTAATTTCTTTTGACATTTGCTATAATGAATGAGGCTTGGCCACCACTGCCTGCATTTTAGGTGACTTTCTTATTAGTTTCAGTTGACTATTTTCAATTATCACACACAAAAAAAAGTCAAAATCTCTGAGTCCGCCTTTAATACATAATATCTATACACCCAGCATAATTTAACAAATGATTTGCCATGTATTCTTGCTGTAACAAATACCACAATGTGTAACATGTGTCCTAGCTGTATGTAACTGAAAATGTGTTTAGGGCTGTTACATAACAAAAGGTAATACTGTTATTGAGTGCAGATTTAGTGTTGATGTAATTTTGATTCTGAAAGGTTTTAAAGGTGCATTTTGTGATCCTAGCACCTCCGAGTCATTCTCGGAAAAGATGCCATTTTCGGGGCATTTTCGTCACGGTAACATTAGTGATGGAGATGGAAAGTTGGGGGCAAGGAATAATATAGACATACATATTATACAAAATATTTGATATTTGTTTCTTTGTGAAATGTTTTTTAATATTTTACCTAGATTGTATGACCAAGAATTTGAAGTTTGTGGTGTTTTTACATTGCCAAACTACTTAACATTTTTTTAAACATTTTAATTTTTTATGATCCCCGATAGGTTGCCACCACTATGTCCCTAATTGAAAAGAATAATTGTTTGGAATGTTAAATGTTGCAATATTTCTAATGTTTCAAAATAGTAGTGTGAGGTTTCCATAACTGAAAAAGAAAAAAACTGAAGATGTTTGATTAATTAAAGGGGAAGTGTTAAGTTGTTAACCTGTAAAGTTGCAGAACATGAAAATGGTATCTTTTCCAAGAATGACCCCTTCACTTTTGTTTCTGATCCATTAGATATTCTAGAGAAGCGGTTATTTCCAAAATTTTGTTGATTCTGTTGGTGCAAAATAAAATAAACAAAACTTAGCCTATTTTTGCTTATCAGAGGTCCTCCACACTCCGACTGCATCCTCCAGGCCTGGGTATGCGGGTGATGATTCTGCCATGATGAAAGTGAAAGGGTCACATTTTTTTACACTGCAAACATAAATAGACATGTGTGTTCAACAATCAAATGTGTTAATGTTGTGAATTACAGGAGATAACATAATGTAAGTGGAAAACAATACCTGATGATTTGTATTAAAAGAGTTGTACAGATGCTGTTTGTTTGAAGAGTTTTACTTTTGTTGCATAACAACACCGCACTGTTGTTTGATTGTTGAGAGCTGTTATGTCAGCAATGTAATAAAAAGTTTGAAATAAAATCTGTGTCCTGAATTGCTTTGTTGTGTGATTTCACCCAGTATGAATAATGCTTTTATAAAGTAGATGCAAGATGATACATGGGGAGCTCTATTCAGCACCCTCTAATTGTGTTACTCATATTTCAAAAAGACTAATCAGGTTGAGAATGCATCAACCCACCTCCTTTATTTTTAGATTTTGGACATAGAATATGCTAATTAAGTATCTAATTTGCATAATTTAAGAAAATTTTCTAATAAGGTGTATAATGATGCAACTTGGTGGAAGAAGCAGTTTGAAGATTTCTCGACCTGATTACCAATTTGCTGTAGAAGTGCCACGTAATATGATTTGTTTGGACCGATTGCTGGGGCAACAAATCCTAAAGCTTATACAGGGTGAGTCTTGTCTACCTGGAGAATTAAGTACTTAAAAATTCAAAACAAATATAAATTGTATATGGCCAATTCTCACGAAAATGACGCCAATTGGGTTTGAAAAAGTCATAAAATATTTTGTCACAAATTTTGTTCTCTATGCAATTTTTAACATGGTATATTGATAAAGGGGAGACAAAACTGAGAACACCACCTCTCAGAATTTTGTAAAGCCGGCTTGCAAACATTTTGTGTGTCAAAAGAATAGGGTTTATGACGTTATCAAAAATGAAAACCATGGAAATCACGAATTAATATTTCCCTCAAAGAAACCACCCCTACAGGACCAAACCCCCCTACTTACTTTTGTTATATAAGACGATGTTTGAATAATTAATGATTGCCAGTACATGACAATAATGTTTGTTATAGTTATCCGTCTTAAAGTTAAAAAAGCCACAAAATTATGGTTTTAACCAGGAACTCATAAATATTTTGACATTTTGTGCAAGTCATTAGGGTGGTCAAATCAGCCAAAAGAGAATGGGTCTTTGGTGTCACAATGTAACAAAACCCAGTTGCCCATCAGTCTATCTTTCTATCTATGCACCATGTCATCGGACGTTGGCTCCTCGAACAAATTTAGACCTCTATTCCTATCTTGCGCTTCCAAATATGCCTTGTGGAAGGTGGTGCCCACAATGATGTCATTTTCCAATCTTTCCTGGTTTTCCCTGTCTGTTTGTGCCTGCGACAGTTTCCATAAAAAATGGTTTGGTAGGCGGATGTGTTCATTCTGCAAAAGTGACCAAAACCATGTCAGATGCGAGGCAGTGATGCGAGTTAGGATCCTTTTGGTTGAAAGTTGCGGAGAGATTCGTGGACAGAACTTCTTCATTCCGGATGTTATCCTTCAGCTGATATAAGGATTTTTCTGTAGCATCGCATATCAAATGCTTCAACTTCTTCATGCCTATCAGTGGATAACGTATAAAGGACATATCAGTGATTTGAAAAATATTTGAAATTTGCAGGAGGAAAGAATAGACTAGCTTCAAAGGAAGGATAAGTCTTAGGAATTCTCATAAGTTACCTTTTCCGAAGTGTAGGAATGAAAGAAAGAAGAGAGGAAAACGGCAGTGTTCCAAGATTATCGATTCTCCATTCAATTACGTCGTGGTAGTACGTGTCCGTTCGGACAATAATGACTAAATCTCCGATGTCTGTCCTATAGGCTGCTTCTGGTCTGATTCATTTGCAGGGGTATGTTAGGATAGTTCGGATACCTGTTACTTGGTAGTTAACATGCTAAAAATTGTTTTTGATGATTTTTCTCATTGCGATTTAGCAAATCACTGATAGTGTCTTATAGTCCAAAATTGTATGATTTGACCCCACACAAATTTGCAACAGAAACCAAATTTTGTGTTGTTAATATACTCTGCTCAATAGTCAAAAATATATAAACACGTCTGCCAAAATCAAACTTAGGGAACCATGCAGAATAAGGGGGCCCGGCAAGTTGTACAGGGGTATAAAAATTAGATTGTTCGATGATTAAATGACTGTACCCATTATTGGCTACTACCTAAGGTTTGTAAAAAATGGTATAGTTTGCCCTATCTAGCGTTATAGTTTAGTACAATGCCTCATAACAGTCAGGTATCCTGGGCTAAAGGTTAAATTCATTTAGAATGGTCCGATTTTGAGCGGACTGGTTGTTAAAACTGTTTTAAATTTGTCCCACTAGATAAGTAAATGCAATAGATTCTTTGGTTTGAAATTTCTATATAAGATACAGAGCTATGACTAGCAGGCGGATACAGGGGAGGGGGGGAGGGGGCGCGCGCCCTCCGCGGTGGTTTATAATTCTGCAAATTCTTGCAAAAACTCAGCCCATTTTGAGCTGTTTGGACCAGTTACAGCCTTTCAGCCCCCGATAATTTTGAAGTTTTCAAATCCTGGATCGCCCAATTGATTAGTGACCTCCCATAGACCCTGTAGCCCCCAGTCGATTTTGCGTTCCAATTATCACAAATATATAGATGGTGCCACCCAGTATATTTCGGGTGTCTGTACCATTGACGAAAACAATGAACACCCCATTTTTAACGAAGGACATATTTGAAAATTTACCCCCATGTGACCTTGAAACCTATTTTGACAAACTTATGAACTACAACCTGCAGATATCCTGGCAAACTATACCTTTTTTTGATCCTGGAAATGTAACGAACACGTTGGCTACTTTTCGACGCGTGTATACTTCATATTTGACCCCCTGTATAAACCTTACCCCTTTAAAAATATATGTTCACTCTTGGATTTATAGAGACTTTTGATATGTTGTTTTTTCAAAGGTATTTCAATACAATTCTTTGGAATTGATTTGTTGCAATTAGGTTGGGTTTTAAGGCAGGCATTCATTCTATTTTGACGGCCTATAAACTAACTGACACTAAATAACGTATAAACCCCTTTGTTTGCACCCTCGTGACCAGGAAGTACATATCTTGAGTTTCCTGTTCTGTTTGTGATGAGGGGGATGGGAATAGCTGTACTTACCTTTAATCAAAATGGATATTCCTCTACTAAACTTGCTGAGCAAAAAAGGATAACGTAAATAAACATCACTGGTCGATTTTTTTTTTTTCAAGTTCGATCTTAACTGGTCTTAAATTTGCCACTTCACGTGATTGCAAGCCTAATTTTTCAATTAGCATATAGTTTGACTCTAAAAGTGCCATCCTGATCTTACTACTCGGTTTTTTAAATATTTTTGAATTCAGTTGAGATGCAGATAACGTAATCAACCCAATTCTATTGGACACCTTATTTGTTCTGGAAAACAAATTTAACGGTCAGGCCAAATGCAAGCCTAACCATTATCACGGAAATTCAGCACATGTTTAAAAAATACCAAAACCAAATTTTCAAAGAAATTGATAGTTAGGTATAATTCTGAATTTTTAAAAATTGGATTATAGAGAATTGGACAGCCATTTTTGCCATGTGGCATGTTGAGGGCAAATGTGTCACATAAAACCCAATCGAAAGTATAGAAAATATTATATGTCCAAATTGGGTTATTAGATTATTGAACTATCAACATTTACCACAAAGATTGTAAGAAAATGGTGGATCACAAAGACAGCAAAAAACACAATTGGCGTCATTTTCGTGAGAATTGGCATATGTAATATATACCGTTCTGATGCTATCCGCTAGGAAAGCGATGGACACTTATAGAGGATATCTAGCGCCTATACCAACCGTCTTGTGGCTCAGTTGGTTAGAGCGCCGTCACTAGGAAACGGAGGTCGCCAGTTAGAATCCGGCCAAGTGCATATGGGTTTTTTTCAAACTGTGTTGCATGGCCATCTCCAGGGAAGATTAATAAAAACTCTGTTACCCTGAGAAATAAGTAGTTAACAAATTCATTATCATTTATGGCGACACCATCTTTGGATTTTCAAAACACCCAAGGATGCCCAGTGGCTCCAGCGCCAGACTCTTCTTCTACACACCCTAATCGATCATTTTAGCAAAAACAAAATGTGTATATACTACACTTTACGGTCCGCCATAACTTGGACATATTTCGCACTAGGTTGTACCATTCGCTGTGCGAAAAGCTGTTGTAGAGATGGAGTTCAAATTCTCAGTGTGATGTTTTTTTTTCTGATTTGCCTGTACGACATACGGTGCACAGACAGTAGAGAGTTTGCTTTCCCAGTGTTTTGTCATGGCGACATTTGTATCTTCCGCTGTGTAAAGAGTAAGCTACAACCATTGAGGATGTGGAACGTGTACAATGCCGATTGAGACATAATTGGCCGTGTCCTAGATTGGTCTTGGCCCACAGCTTCAGATTGGATGGAAGTTGATTCATGGCGTTGATGGGAAAGACAGCAGGTCTGGGACATCCAGACAACAAAAGTTTCTTCCAGAAGGTGTTCAACCTATGCCCCTTGTTTCGCCCACATCTGTAAAAGCTAGAAGACCAACAGTTCCTCATCCACATTTTTATTGTCCGCGAGGACATTTCCTTTGATGACACATGTCTTTGATCAGCTTTTGAGCCTTTGGTAACCCAAGACCGTACCATCGATCGTTCTGACCACTAGCCATCATTTAGAATTATGACATAGTCTACCACTAGCCATTTCATTGAGAAGTATATGTCATTATTTCTGCTTCTCATTAGTTATGATACAATGCCAGCTGGCTTTCGATCTTTTACTTCAGGCTAGTGGCGGCGCCAAGGGCGGTGGGCGGGGTGGGGGAAGGGGGCATGTGCTAATATTTTTTTTCCCCCTCCCCCTACCTCCCCGGCGAAAGAAAAATGGTGGATTTTTGGTAAAATTCAGCGTTGGGGCCAAAAAATCACAAATTTGACAAAATCAGCCAATTTGGGGCCAATAATTGTTTAAAATCTCAAATTTGTTGTTTTTTATATTTTTCCCCCCTAAATTTCACTTTTCCACCCAAAATTCACTTTGCACCCCCCCCAGAAAAGGGGTCTGGTGCGCAATGTTTTTCCATGCATTTTCTGTAGAGTGCTGTGTACTTCCATCTTTAGATTTAATGTTTAGATGGATTAGTTTACTGGATACGTTTGATGAGTGGTTAGCTTTTGCAGGCCTAGTTGTCCTGCTATGTGGTGGTGGTGAACGTGGGCATCTCCCATTTTCAGGTATTTTGTAAAAATTAGCTTCCAGACTTTCGACGTAGGGGAATTTGGAAGTTATCGATGGTGATTCTCCCACGTCAGTTTGGTACAATAGCATTATTGGATTACCATGCTATAGGCACTCAGTTGCTCTGAATTGGGTTGTTTAAAGCATTTCGTCAGCGTTGTGCATACCATGTCTCTGTTGTGATTGCCCTTCAGGTCGTTATCTGATCACCTTCGAGGAAATGAATGGGTGCTGTGGATATAAACCATCTGCTGTTGTGTATAAATTTTTAGGCCTGGATGTATGACACATATTGCATTTTGTGTTCTTGTGGCTTTGTTCTGCATTGGGAAAGAACGCTTCGGGTGTGAGCTGCATTTGCTTGGTTTGGGTTTCAAATGGTTCCATGTCTACTTGAGGAAGTGTCACTGTATTAAGGTTGGGGCATCCTTCTGGGCTCCAGCGACGAGGGTCAGGTCATCTGCGATATGCTTTGGCAGATGATATGAATTAGATCACTCATCAGTCCCGAGGGTTTGGATGGTCTAGGAAACTCAAGGACACAATGAAGAATGATTAAAACAGGATGCAGGAGAGGGGGCAACCTTGTGAAGATCTCATTGCACTGTTTCCTGTTAGGTTTGTGATGAGGGGATGAATATGAATAGCTTGTACTTACCTTATCAAACAGGAATCAATTACTAACTTGCTGAGAAAAATGGATAACGTAATAAACATCTTAACAATGGTCGATTTTTTTTCAAGTTCGATCTTAATGAGTCCTCACATTTTGGGCCACTTCATGGTGATTTGCAAGATAATTTTCCATTAGCATTCATATTTTGACTCTAAAAGGTGCCATAACCTTTATCTTAAACTTCGTTTAAAGATTTGGAATTCAGTTGCGATGCAGAAACGTAATCAACCCAATTCTATTGGACACCTTATTTTGTTCTGGAAAAAATAACGGTCAGGCAAATGCAAGCCTAAACATTATCACGGAAATTCAGCACATGTTTAAAACCTACCAAAACAAATTTTTCAAAGAAATTGGATATGTAGGTAGATTTCATGAATTTTTAAAAATTGGATATAGAGAATTGGACAGCATTTTTGCCATTTTGCAATGTTTTGAGGGCAAATGTGTCACATAAAACCAAACCGAAAGTATAGAAAAACTATATATGTCAATTGGGTTTATTAGATCTATTTTGAACTATAAAACATTTTAATCCACAAAAGACATTGTGTAGAAAATGGGGATCAAAGACAGCAAACAACAAATGGCGTCATTTTCGTGAGAATTGGGCCATTATGTAAATATATACCGTTCTGATGCTATCCGCTAGGAAAGCGGAGGACACTTATAGATGATATCTATCGCTCTCTACCAACCAGTCTTGTGGCTCAGTTGGTTAAGAGCGCCGTCACTAGTAATACGGTAGATGGTCGCCAGTTCGAATCCGGCCAAGGGCATATGGGTTTTTTTTTTCAACAACTGTGTGCACTGGCATCTCCAGGGAAAGATTAATTGAAATACCCATCCTTGTCTTACCTGGGAACTAAGTAGTTAAAAATTCAATGATCATTTTATGGCGAAACCATCTTGGTATTTATCAAAAACCCAAGGATGCCCAGGTGGCTCCAGGCAGACTCTTATCTTACACACCCTAATCATCATTTTCAGCAAAACAAATGTGTATATACTCAACTTCGGTCAGGCCTAACTTGCCCCATATCTCTCCGACTATAGGTTGTACCATTAGCTGTGCGAAAAGCGTTGTAGAGAAAGAGTTCAGATTCTCAGGTGTGATGGTTTTTTTTTCTTGATTTGCCTGTACGACATACGGTGCCAGACCTGTTAGAGATGCTTCAGGGTTTGGTCCATGGACGGCCCATTTGTATCTTCCGCTTGTAAAGAGTAGCTACAACCATGAGGATGTGGAACAGTTGGACAATGAGATGATGACATAATTGGCAGGTCAAGGATTGGTCTGCCCACAGTTCAGATTGATGGAAGTGGATCATGGCGTTGATGTGGAAGACAGCAGTTCTGGCATCCAGACATACAAAAGTTTCTTCCAGAAAGGTGTTCACCATGCCCTTGTTTCGCACATCTGTAAAGCTAGAAGACCAACATGTCTTCCTCATCCACATTTTTATTAGTCCGGCGAGACATTTACTGTGATGACTAGTCTTTGACAGCTTTTGGTTCCTTTTGTACCCAAGACCGTTCTATATCCGTCTGATCTATAGCCATTTCATTTAGAATTATGAATCCGTCTCGACCAACTAGCCATTTATTAGAATTATATGTCAGATTTCTGATTCTAAGTCTTTTATTACAATTCCATCCGGCTTCGTCTTTACTTTCCATGCAGTGGGCGGAACGCAAAGGCGGTGCCGGTGGGGGGTGGGGGGAAGGGGGCATGGCTAATATTTTTTCTTCCCCCCTCCCCCCTCCCCCCGGGCCCGAAAAGAAAAATGATGGAATTTTGGTACCATTCAGCGATTTGAGGCCAAAAAAAATCACAAATTTTGACAAAAATCAGGCAATTTGGGGCAAAATTTGGTTGAAAATTCCCAAAGTGTTATATTTTTCCCACTAAATTTCACTTTTCCCCCCCCCCCCAAATTTCACTTTGCCCCCCCCCCAGAAAATGGGGTCTGGGCCGCCACTGTTTCCCAGCATTTTCTGTAGAGTGTATGTTGTACTGCCATCTTTAGAGTACTTTGGTTAGATGGTACTAGTTACTTGCATAGTTTGCTTGATTTGGGTCGCCTGTTGCAGGAATAGTGTTTCCTGCTCTGCGTGGTGGTTGGTGGTGCATCTCATTTTCAGGTATATTTTAAAAAAAGTAGCTTCCAGACTTTCGCCGTAGGAATTTGCGAAGTTATAGAGGGTGATTTCTCCACCTACAGGTGAGTACAATAGCATTATTTTGTATATCCATAGCTTCATAGGCCCACTCGTTGATTGAATTGGTTTGTTTAAAGCATTTCTGTCAGCTTTGTGCATACCATGTCCCTGTTGGATTGCCCTTCAGGGTCGTTATAGTCACCTTCCCGAGGGGAAATGCATGGGGTGACGTGATATTATAACCAATCTGATGTCTGTGTATAAAGTTTTTTTAGGCCTGGATCGTATGCCACATCATTGCCATTTTGTGTTCTTGTGGCTTTTGTTCTGATTGGGGACAAACCTCTTCAGGGTGTGAGAGACTTGCATTGCTTGTTGTTTGGATTCATGCGTACATGTCTACTGAGGAAGTTGTTCCACTGTATTTACAGGTCTGGCATCATTAGGCTCCAAGCTACGAGGGTCAGGTCATCTGCTTATAGTTTGGCAGATGATATTTGATATTAGATCCACTATGCAGTAGTACGAGGGTTGGGACTGGGTATAGGAAGGAAATCAAGACACAGATTGAAGAGGGTCAGAAACAGGATGCAGGAGAGTGGGCAACCTTGGAAGACTCTCATCTTGCACTGTATCCAGTCAGTTGGCCATTCAGTTGTTTTGACACACATGAACAGCTCATCATAGAATTTAAATATGATCTTCCTAATCTGGTCTGGAACATGATACACTCTAAAGCAAATTGTAACAGGTTGTGTGGTAAGTACCATATGCATTTGTCAGTCCAGCCATGCATGTGTCACAAAAGGTTACCATTATTTTGGCATCTTGGAGCAATTCAGTTAGTGCTTCTGGTGTGTTCCCCACATCCTGATATTTTCTCCATGAAATTCAATGCAGAAAATTTTGAAGGGCATTTCAAGGTCATGTGATGTCATCCAAGGTCAAATAAATCACTATGGCTGAATGGTCATAACACCTGGGTGGTGTAGTGCCCATTTGATACCAACAATTTTCAAACATCAAGGCTAGATTAACATACCAGTGCCATACATTGGCACTGTAGTGTACTGCTGATCTTGTCTTATTATAGATAAAAGCAACTGTGGTTTCAAAAGAAAACGTCAAGCTTGTTGCTGATGACATTGCATTTCTGGCAAGATCATCCTGGGCTTTAATCAGACAGAGTAAATACTGCTGCTACATAGACAGCTGCTCTTTGTCCACCAATGATGGAAAACAATCATTCAAAGTAAGAAAAGCAATGGCATGGAAACCACAATCCTCTGAATCTGTACATTTTTGTCTTGAGTATGTTGTGTAGTCGTGTGTCCGGATATGCATGCCTACATGTTTTTCAATTTTCAAAAGTGTGGTCCAGGGAAAAAGCACAGGACTCAGTGATGTTAGTGAAGAAGATTGCCCCCCCCAATATGTGCAAGTAGCAAACGTTTTAAAATGACAAAAATGACAGTTTTGTTATGCAATGAGCTAATTAAGTCACGAACATGCAGAATCTTCTAACTATACAGCAAAAGTGATGGTCTACCAGTTACAGGACCCCTAAGAATATTAGCAATGATTTATTTAATTTTTAGATTTTTTAGTTTTTTTGTTTTTTTAAATATTGTAAATTAATCTAATCTAACATATATAAAATTAACCTGGTTTGTGAATAACTGGTGTGTGTGGAAGCAAAAAATAGAATGAAACAGAAGATCTCAGGAGAAAACAGAAAACCGGAGAAGCGTTAGACCTTAGTGAATTTCATTCGAAAGTTTGGAGGTCAGGAGGATCAACCAAGGTGGTAGGAGTCTGACCATAGGTGGCGCACTGATGTATAATTACACAGTCAGCGAGTAGCTGCTATGAGATCCCCAAAATCTATACAGTACATGTGGAATGTTAGAGTGAATGGTGAGGCATTTCAAGGACTTATGATGTAATGGACTAATGATTAGCACATGACTCAGATAGAGAGAGACCAGATCCGTAGTATTGTTTGAGCGGATATATAAAAAGCCATGGTGAGAGAAGATGAGGCAGAGTAGCACAAAAGCATTACTCCAAGGAGAGTTTCTCAACATCTTACTCCAAGTTATTAGTAGCGTTAGTGACACCTAGTTGACTCAAGTTGACAGCGACAGTATAATCGCATCAAATAGATTTCTCTGAGTGGACATGTCATAGAGTCTCAGGCTCCAGCCAGTTGCGTCCGAGGTGGAGCTGGGTTCGGTTTCAGTATTCGTGGCTCTGAGTTATCCAAGGATAACAAGCTACAGCACTTTTGGACTTTATATTTAGTCGACCTCCGAGCATCGGGGAGTCATTAGGAGCTTGGTTTTCTTCAGAAGGACAAGTGTCCCGGGACACGTCCCCCTATTGGAAAGTGAAGTTTTGCTCTGGAAATTCGCCAGGGACTCTTTGCAAGTTTAAATCTTTATAGTAATCTTGCAGCAGCCCACGTTCGCGGCACACACCAGGTAGTAAAGTTAGTAGTTCATTAAAGGTTTCACAAAACTGATATAGATTAATCTTTGATTATGATGATAACAAATGATGTTGATTGAGCTTGATTTAAGACACACAATTAAAATGAAACTTGTTTTAAATTTGTAATCAAGTTCACCACTGTTTCTAGTTATTCAGGAGTTGAATCCGGTAGTTTAGAGGTGGTTTTGGCCTGGTCGAGGGTGAATCGTTAACAAAATTGGGGGCTTCTTGTCGGGAAAATACACTGTAAAAAATATAGTTAAAAATTGTTGTGGACAAATTTGATGGTGTGTTTAACTTTGATATCTGTACTGTATATTGTTATTTGTGAAGGTAGTGTTTATACACTTATGGGTTTAACGCAGAAGAGTTGTACACAGATTACGTGGGAGAAGTTTGGTGTGCTTAAACAAGCCAGATTTAATGGAATTGGCAAGTATTATGGGATGGAGTTAGATTCCATGAGAAAACAGTAATCAAAAACCAGTTCATAACACTCTTGTTGAGGAAGATATACTAGACTGAGGGATTGTTTGGAAAGATAGTTGAAATGAGGTTGAGGTCAGATAGTGCTTGAAAATGAAACAGTGGAAGAATGCAAATTGCAATTAGAAATGGCCAAATTACAAAGGCAAGAGAATGAAAGAGAAAGAACTAGGCATGCAGACGACATGGCGAACAAGACGGCCTGGAATAACATATGAATGACCTTGAACCCATGCATTAATTATCTTGACCAATGAGTGTATTTTTGTGACAATGAATGTATTTTCATATGTTAACAACGTTACCAAGATCATTATGTTGACGTTAGCAAAATCATCCAAAGCATGTCAGGAATTTGACCTTTTAACCCTATAATGTGCCCCTGGGTCATGGATGGGGTCAACTGGACTTGTTTTGCATTTATGATGCATGCATTATTCCTGACAATTTCAGCTCAATCGGAGCTTGTTTGTAAATTTTGACCTTGTGACCTGAACTTTAACCTTTGGGGTCAATACTATCATAGACGTACCCTTACTATTAATGTTACATCTCTGTAGCATTATACGGGGCTTTATCTGTGCTCTATAGGCTGAAAAAAATATAGCCAATTTGGTCTGACCTTTTAGCATTTTTTGGAACCATTTGACCATTTGACCCCTTAATGACCTTTGACCCCAATATAAAAAAAACCTTCCATTGTACACAGCCAAAAATGCATTGTTCCCAGGTTAAATTTTAAATCTGCATTGCTTAGTTCTGGAGATAAAAATTTTAAAATTATTTAGCTCAAAAACCGGAAATGACCGCGTTAAATGAACTTGACCCCAAAATTAAAAATACCTTGCAAACATTGGCTAACATACATGCATATTGAAGTGATTAGTTACTCTCATGTTACTTTTGAGATAAAAATTTTGAAAATTTTTAAATATCTTTTGTTTTTGAACGGGCAACCCCCCAGTGACCCCTTAATGACCTTGACCCTAGTCCCTGATACCACTAATGTAGCATGGGGGTCAGTGGTTTCATCTGAATAAGTTCTAGTTGATATCGGCATAATCCTGTAGAAAAAGGATATTTTGCCCAATTAATGACCAGTATTTGGCTTTCAGACCGGCAAAGACTCCCCTTAAGGAACTTATTCTACAGCATTGTTGCAGTTCAATAAAAAAAAAGTCTACTGCTTAGTTTCTGGGAGATTAAAAATCTTAACACTTCTTGATCATTGGAGCTTGTAGATTTTGACCTTGACATTGACTTTAACCTTTGGGGTCGAGAATACCATAGACCTCGCCTACCAGTAATGTTACATCACTGTAGAAATAACGGGCTTTATATGTCCTCCATAGACTGAGATATAGCCACTTGGTATATTTAGCATTTGTGGCAAAAAATTGACCTTTTGACCCCCTTAATGAACCTTTGATCTGGTATTAAAAAAAACCTGAGGGTACACAAAACAAAAATGCATTGTTCCAGTTTAAATAAAAAAATCTGCTTGCTGTTTGGAGATAAAAATTCTTAACGTTATTAGCTCAAAACCGGAAGTGACCTGTAAATGACTTTTTACCCTCAAAAATATTAAAATACCTTGCATACTTGGCAAAATACATCATATCTGGAAGGTCATGTGTACTGCATGTTACATTTTAAGATAAAATGTTTTGAATGTTTGAATATTTTTGGTTTTGACCGGAGTGACCCCTTAATGATCTGTGACTGCTTATTCCTGAACACCCTCTATGTAGCATGGATCGTGGGTACTTGAAACAAGGTTTAGTTGAAAGGCATAAAATCCTGTAGAAGAAGATATTTTTGCCAATTAAATGGCATATTTGGCTTTCAGACCGGAAATGACCCCCCCAATGACCTTTGAACGCGTTATTTCTTGAACACCCATTGAAGCATGGGTCGGTGGTCCCTCTGAACAAGTTTAGTTATATTGCATAATCCTGTAAAGAATATATTTTTGCGATTAAAGGACATATTTGAACCCTGTGACGAGGTCAAAGGTTCAGATTCAGATGGGGTAAAAGCATAGGGCAGGTGATGGTTCGCTGAGCGGTCATTGGGTGCAAAAACCTGGTAAAATGGTCAAGCCGCTACTGAGCTATAAGCACATTGCAGAAGAAAGAAGAAGAACGCTAGTGAAACAGAAACAGCGATTTGCATCGGCGTGTAAAGAAAGAAACTAGACTGGGACAGATATAATTTACAAGACGGCCGTTATGGGAATAGGATGGTGATCCCTTTAACGACCCCTTGAGGTGACTTTGACCTTTGACCCCTGTAACTTCACCAATATGTCACAAATTCATTAAATGTATTTTTACGTGTTAACAAATTTAAAGGATCAATATTATGAGTTTCAACTCAATCCACGCATTGTCAGGGATTTGACCTTGGCAGCTCTATAACGTGACACCTGGGTCACGAATAGGGTAACTGTAATATTTTAAGGATATCACGAGGATTATTCTGGCAAATTTCAGTTCAATCGGAGATTGTTTGTAAATTTGACCTGACCTTAACTTGAACTTTGGGTCGCGAGGACTTATAATAGACCTTCCTTCTACTATTAATGTACATCCACTGTATAATAACGGGCTTTATCTGTCTCTATAGCTATGATAAAATCAATTTGGTCTTATTTTAACATTTTGGGGAAAATTGACCTTCCTTTGACCCCCTTAATGACCTTTGATCCCGGTATAAAAAAAACCTGAGGTACACAAACAAAATGCATTTTCCAATACAAATAAAAACAATTATTAATATGCTTAGTTCTGGAGATAAAGATAGTAAAAAAATGTCAAAGATGGGGCTGAACTAGACGCAGTTGGGTCTGCCAGAAGAAATAAAGAAAGAAGAACCCATCAAAACCAGAACAAGACGGCTGACGGCCCTCTGCCGTTTGTAAGAAGAAAGAAAGACCGCATCAAAAACAGAACAAGACGGCTGACGGCCGTCTGTAATGACAAAGATATGTGGTTTCAAAAACAAAAGTTAGCACAGGAAGGAGAATGAAGAGAAAGACAGACAAGATAGGTTAGAAAAGGAAGGAAAAGGAAAGGCAAGACAAATTACAATTAGAGAAAAAACTTGAATAGAAAAGGCACTAAAACAACAGGAAATAGATGCCAAATTGCAAATGGAACAAAAGAAAAATATGACAGATACAAATGGAGGAAAGAAGAAGTTGGCAGAAATTGAAGCCAAAACGAATTAGAAACAAGAAAAGTTAGAAAAGGCACAAATCAGGCTCATCATCCCACACTAAGGTTTTGATGCACACTAGGAATATTCAAATTGGTTCCGAATTTAGGGAAACAGAGTTGACAAGTATTTTTTGCACTTAGGAGAAGATTGCCGAAAGCATGAAGTGGCCCAAAGAGCAAGGACAACATTGCTTCAGACTGTTTATTGGGAAAGCTTAGAGAGGGATCTACTCATCCCTATCAATTGATCAGTGCAGGATTATGAAGTAGTAAAGAAGTCTATTCTTAAGGCCTATGACTTAGTGCCCTAGGCATATAGGCAAAAAATTTCGGAGTGCGAAAAACTGCAGATATACAAACGCATGTTGAGTTTGCAAGAGTTAAGGAACAAATGTTGGATAGGTGGGCTCAATTCCAAGGAAGTGAAACAAGACTTCAATTCAATTAGGCCGTTGGTTTTACTTGAGCAGTTCAAACAGTTGCAGTCATGCCGATATTTAAAAACTCATGTGGATGAACCGATATCAAAGATTTGAAAAATGCCGCAACAATAGCAGATGATTCCGCCCGCACACATAAGTTGAGTTCCAGCAATAGTACGGGTGGGCCTAATAAGTCAAGTCAGAATTACAAGTTTTAATTTCAAATAGCCGCTTACCAAAGTAGATCATTCCAAAGTTATGGTGCTACTAAAGAGGGAACTTAAGTCAGGTTCTCCAGTCAGGGGAATAAGGTTCCTTCTAGTGCCAAACCAAGGTCAGGGAAGGTTTTAAGTCAGATGTAACTTGCACATAGTGCAAGGATTCAGGTCATGGTTATGCAAGCTGGTTGTTTTGGGAAAGTTGATGGGCAAGCAGATGGCCATTGAAGCAGGAGTATGCCCCCAACAGGTGAACATGCTTTGATCCAAGGTAGAGGTATGGATGTTATTAGTTTCCCTCTTCACAAGGTGAATTTGGAGTTGATTGGTCTAAGGTACAGTCATAGTTGGAGTTAGGCTTGAATTCCAGTCAAGGTGTTTCAATGTTATTAGGAATGAATTGGCCAGGCAGGAAAGGCATTCCCGAACCAAATTGTACCCACAAGCCTGCACAGAAAAACAAAATAGATAGTGATGATAGGAATAGTGCAGTTAATCCAGACTGTGCAGGTACTAGGAGTATGGCTAGCAAAGCCATGCTTGGTGAAGCAAAATAGTGATAGGAAGGAGTAAGACCTTGTCCCAAATTTTGATTTGTGAGTTTTGACAGTTCATGACAAAATTAGATTGAACCAGGTTCAACTTCCCTCTTTCAGGGGAGACAGTTTTCCGAAACAAAGAGTCGGCCCGGCGGGCAATTGCATAGTGGGGCATTGATGATGATGATCCCTAAGTCACAATAAGTAATTCTTGAAACAGGAGAATGATCCGGCACTCAAGGGAAAGAACTTAGTCAAAGGGCAGTAGCCCTGCAGGAGTCTGAGGACGTTCCTGGTGTTTTTACACCCAACAATGGTGTGTGCTGATGGGAAATGGGAGGCCACCTGACATGCTCCGGCAAATGAGGAGTGGGAAGTTGTTCACAGGTAGTGGTCCCAAAGGTGCTATCATAAAGAGGTCATCAGCACTTGCCCATGACAGTCCCATGGCAGGACCTTTAGGAGTCAAGAAGGACAAGGATAGGCTTTTGAACCACTGTGGTGGCCTACACTTTGTAAGGATGTTTCTGAGTACTGTAGATCTTGTCAACTGTAGTTGTGGGGCAAGCCTAATCAGAAAAATACCGCCCGCTTCCTACTGAAACCGTACCGCATTCGGAAGAGCCATTTAGTAGGGTCATAGTGAATTGTGTAGGAACATCTCCCTATGGACGAAGTAAGTTAAACCAGACCTACTTACTATCATGTGTGCCTCTACCAGGTTTCATGAAGCCATTCCCTGGAGGAATTATTAAGGCTAAAAACGAGTAAGGGCTTTGACCAAGTTTTTCACTCTTGTAGGGCTACGAAGTTCAATTCAGTTCAGATCAGGGGTCAAATTTCACATCTGGTCTATTTCAGCAAGTGAGTATGAGTTAGGAATAGAACAGTATTTGTCCAGTACTACCATGCCGAGTCCCAAGGAGCCTTGGAAAGATCCACCAAACTCTGAAGAATATGATTAACTTACTGTTTAGAAATTGAGGACGGGGATGAGGGAGGTCACTTGTTATTGTTTGCTGCAAGGGAAGCAGTTCGGGAAACCCTAGGTTTCAGTCCCTTGAGTTAGTTTTCGACGTACAGTTCGCGGTCCCTTAAAACTCTAAAGGAGCAATGGCCTGAATGATGATAAGCCTGTTCCACCAACCTTTTGGACTATGTATCCAAATTTAGTATAGGCTCAATAGGGCAAATGAAGTTGCCAGGGAGAATTTGAAGCAAAAGCCCGGACCACAATGAGACCGTGGTAGACCAAAGATGCCAAGAGTAGGGTCTTTAAGCCAGGAGACCAAGTGTTGTTAGTCTTGTTTCCAATTCCTGGACATCCACTGCAGGCCAGATTTACCATGGTCCCTATACAGTGAGGTCACAAGTAAATGAAGTTGACTACATAAGTCAAAACGCCAGATAGGCGTAAGAGTAGGCAAATGTGCCATGATAAATATGTTGAAGGAGGATGTGGTAGAAATGATGATGGCAGTGCAAAAACCAGTGTGCTCTGTAAGTCCGTATACTGATAAACAGTACACAGGATGGACAATCAGAATTTGAAGATGTTCAAAATGTTCAAAATTCAAACAGTGGTGACAAGCAGCATGGACTATCCAACAAATTGGCAAAAATTCCGATGTGGCTCAAAGATTGGATACAAAACTAGGCCCCCTTTCAGATAATCAACAGTGCGAAATCAAGCAGTGATTCATGAGTTTGAGGATATTTTTCCTGCTGTTACAGAGAACCACTGCACTGTGCTTCCATGATGTTGATGTGGGTGATTGTGCACCAATTAAAACAGCACCCTTACAGAGTAAATCATATGGAGAAAGAACATCTCAACAAAGATGTATAGGATATATGTTGGAAAATCAAATATTGAATCAAAGAAAAAGTGAAGGAGTTCCACCAATGTAGTTGGTTCCAAAACCTGATTGTTCTCTTAGGTTGTGACAGACTTCAGAGGGACAATCAATGTTCAAAGATTGATTCATTTCCGATACCTCGTATGGATGATTGCATACAAAAATTGCATATTCAAAGATGTCAGCCAGTTTGACCTTTTGAGGGGGTATGGCAGGTTCCCTTACTGATCGTTGCGAAAGAATTTCAGGCATTTTTGCAAGCCGGATGGGCTTTTTTCAGTCTCAAGTTATGCCTTTCGGTATGAAAAACGCAACGGAAACCTTCCAAAGAATGTAAACCATATAGTTGCGGACATAGCAAGGCTGTGGAGCCTATGTTGATGATGTGATTGTGTACAGTAAGTCGTGGGAACACACTGGGCAGCTCCATCGGCTTGTTTCGAGTTGTCAAGAAAAAACAAACTGACAGTCAATTTAGACAAGAGTGAGTTTGCAACAAGCCAATGTCAGCTATTTAGGCCATGTAGTAGGTCAAGGCAAGGTCAAGACGGTAAAGACTAAAGTTGAAGCAATTGAGAAGTTCCCACACCTAGTACTAGGAAAGAACTCAGAGATTCTTAGGTATGGCTGGGTATTAAAGGAAGTTTGTCCTAACTTTTCAGATATTGCCAATCCTTTGACCAAATTTGCTAGCAAAAATGTCAAAATTGTTTGGTCGCAGGAATGTGAAATTAGTTTCCAGGAAAATCAAAGCCCATAATGATTAGTGAACAGCTTATGATTGCACCAGATTTCAGAACCAATGCAAATTGGCCATAGATGCCAGTGACACAGGGTGTGGTGGAGTTCTTATGCAAGAGGAGAAGACGGAATAGAATACCATATTTGATTTCTCCCAGAAGTTTAACAAGCACAAAGAAATTACTCACTATTGAGAAGGAGTGTCTGGCTCTGATTTTTGGCATAGGCATTTTGAAGCTTTTTTGATGTTATATTTGGAAACCACAGTGTGAACCCAGTGCTGTTTACAGATCAAACCCCCTTTCACCTTTCACCACAGGATGAAAAAACAAAGAATCATAAGGTTAGTTGAGGTGGAGTTTGACCTTGCAAGAGTACAACCAAGACATCAGACAACAATTCAGAGGCAAAGATAATGTGATGGCAGATGCCCTATCCAGAATTGTTTAGTTAAGTCAGAAACAAGGAAAGCTTTTTAAAAGGAATGTAAACATTGTCAATAAGCTATGGATATGAAAAAAAATATTGAGAGCCTTAAATAGGTTTACGCAATTTGCTTTCAATCAAACTTTCTGTCTTTAAGGGGGAGGGTGTGTTACAGGACCCCAAGAATAGCAATGATTTTATTTTTACGTTGAGTAAGATTAGTCAATAAATAGCACATAAAAATATTTGTAAATTAATTAATATCTAAAAGAATATAAAATATACCTGGGTTTTTGTGCATAATGGTGTGTGTGAAGCAATAGAAGGAAACAAGAGATTCTCAGAAGAAAACCAGAAAACAGGAGATTTTTTAGCGTCTAGAACCTTAGTGATTTCATAGAAAGTTCTGGAGTCTAAGGAGATCAAACCAAGGTGGTAGGAGGAGTATGACCATAGGTGGCCGCACACTGCTGTATAATTACAAACAGTCAGTGGTAGATGCTATGAGATCCCAAATTCTATACAGTACATGTGGAATGGTAGAGGCATTTACAGACTTATGTGTAATGGAAATATATTTAGCACATGACTCATAAGAGAGGACCAGATCCTTCTAGAAGTGTTTGAGAGGATATATTAAAAGCCCTGGTGAGAGAATATGAGCAGAGTATCACAAAATATTACTCCAAGGAGAGTTTCTCAACATCTTACTCCAAGTAATAGTGAGAGTAGAGTGACACCATGTTACTTCAAGTTGACAGGACAGTAATCGCAGTCCAAAGATATTCTTCTGTAGTGGACATTGTCATTGTAGTCTCAGCTCCAGCAATTTCGTCCGATTGTGTAGCCGTCTTCTGTTTCCGTATTTCGTGGCCCTGAGTTATCCAAGGATATGCAAGCTACAGCACTTTCGGGCACTTTATTTTAGTCGACCTCGAGCATCGGGGAGTCATTAGGAGCGGTTTTCTTCGCGTAAGGACAAGTCGTCCATGGACACGTCCCACTATGGAAAGGAAGTTTTGCGCTGGAATTCGCCAGGACTCTTTGCAAGTTCTACATCTATATAGTAATCTTGCTGCAGCCCGCGTTCGCGGCACCACCAGGTAGTAAGTTAGTAGTCATAATTAACAACTTTATATAGATTAATCTTTGATTATGGATTGATTACCTAAATGATGTTTGATTGAGATTGTTTTAGACACACAATTAAAATTGAAGTACTTTGTTTAATAATTTGTAATCAAGTTCACGTGTATTGTCTAGTTATGTAGGAGTTTGAATCCGTATTTAGAGGTCGGTTTTGGCCTTGGTCGAGTGTGATCGTAAAAAAAAATTGGGGGCTATTGTCCGGGAAATACACTTGTAAAAAATCTTATAGTTAATAAAAATTTTTGAACAAATTTTATTGTGTGTTTAAAACTTGATATCTGTACTGTATATGTTATTGTGAAGGTAGTGTTATACACTATGGCGTTTAAGCAGAAAGAGTTGTCCAAGATTACGTGGAGAAGTTGATGTGCTTAAAAGCCAGCAGATTTAATTGGAATTGGCAAGTATTATGGGATGGACGTTAGGCATTCCATGAGAAAACAGTTTAATCAAAAACCCAGTTAATCCCCACGTCTTGTTGAGGAAGATTTACTAGACGAGGAATGTTTGGAAAATTTAGTGAAATTGAGGTGAGTGGGTGTGAGATAGGCTTTGAAATGAAAAAAGTTGGAGATGCAAAGGCAAATTAGAAATGGCCAAAATACAAATGCAGAAAAAGAGAAAGAACTAGCCATGCAGGGAATGCCGAACAAGACGGCCTGGAATAACAGAATGACCTTTGACCCATTGCTATCTCTTGACCAATGCGTGTATTTTTGTGGACCAATGAAGTAATTTCATATGTTACAAACGTTACAAGATCATTATTTGTGAGTTTCAACTCAATCCAAGCATGTCAGGAATTTGCCCTTTTAACCCTATAATGCGACCCCTGGGTCACGGATGGGGGCACTGTTACTGTTTTGCATTTATGATGTCACTGCATTATCCTGACAAATTTCAGCTCAATCGGAGCTTGTTTGTTAAATTTTGACCTTTGACCTTGAACTTTGCCCCTTTGGGGTCAATACTATCACAGACCTATAGATCTAGGTTATTCAGGAGTTTGATCCGTAGTTTAGAGGGGGTTTTGCCTTGGTCGAGGGACCGTAACACGCCACCCTAACAAATAAGTTGCATTTTGTTAGTGCAGTGAATGAGATGACACAAGCATAATACATACAGACCATGACAAGATACAGACATTATGTTCAATCATGAAAACTGGATTAGGGCAGGTCACGCTGGATGCAGTGGCTTATCACTCTCCTTTCACCAATGGGACCGGGTCAATCCCCATGTGGAGCCTGTGTCGTACGGTGAATGGTTGACAATTAAGCTCAGTCTCACAGGTTTTCTCCAAGTAATTCGTTTCCTCCTGCATTAAAATCGGACTTCTTCCCATTAATGCCTTCCTTGTCGTTTTCTGGATATATGGTGTGTGTAGCAGCCTAAGGCTCTCCACAGCGGTGCCCTGAGCACTTCGGTGGAATTTGTTGCGGGTTATCAGATTCAAATATTATTATTATAACATAAGCCACTCACTAAGTGGAGGGGGAAATGACTTTTGCAATTACTTAAGTCAACCTTGGTTGGCAACCAAGGTGAATTCCTCCACTGCATCTGGTCTTGTGTGTGCCATTCCCAGTGTCCAACACTGTTGTGCCAAGGGACAAATCTTGGGATCCTTGACTCCAGTGACCTTGTGAAGGCCCTAGAGGACAAGATTTGACCAACGACCCATTTTGTTCCTGAGGCAATGGGCAGTGAAGTTAGGGCATTGACTTCCGAGAACTTCTGATATTATTGTAAGTTGCCAATATTTGAGCTTAGTGGCGGTCTTATTCCAATTTGAAATTTTGGACCATTACGATAGTCAGGGTAGTGAAGTCTAGCTTCCAAGTTTTCAGCAGCTGCTCTAAACAAGAGCATCAATGAGGCAGAAGGCTATCAAGTGCTGGCATTTTAAAGGGACACAATGGCATAAAAATATTTTGCCATAATGAAATGGACCATTACATAAATCACTTCCACAAATTTGAAAACAATTCGGATGTTTACATTCTGTAAAAAACAGTAAAAAAACAGCAAGAGTTTGTGGCAGTTCATTGCAATTCCTGCCACAGAAAGTCATTCCTTGCCAGAATTTACAGTGCATCTAGCATGTGTTTTGACACAATTCAAAAGCATTCAGACTGGGATTCAGACATCATACTTCAGGCTTGTAGTAATCTGGCAAGTGAAAGGTGGATTAGCATATATGCAATAGCAATGGTTGTTAAGCTGATGACCAGTGGCGGCGGCGGCGCCACAGTTTCCCCCAGTTCCCCCCCCCCCCCCCCCCCCCCCCCCCCCCCCGGCCAAAAGAAAAATGAAGGATTTTGGGCAAAATTAAGCGATTTGGGGCCAAAAATCGGCGATTTTAGGCCAAAATTGGTTTAAAATTTCCAAATTTTCCATATTTTGCCCCCCCAGAATTTCACTTTTGCCACCCCAGAAAAAGAAGTTTGATATGCTGGCAGTACTGTCGGCTTCCTTCATTGGCTACAAAAAAAAATAAGAAATAATAGCCAGTTTTTATATAGCGCTAAATCATCATAAACAGGCTCAAAGCGCTGATGACAATTATTACACCGCCTTTAAGAAAACGTTACAATCATTTCGCTTCATCTAGGTGGCTGCTCAAAGACATGCCTTACAAGTGCACAAGCCTATCAGAACTTAGATTGTAATATTCCCCATAACAGCTCCCCAGATTTTGCTTGGGTCAGAGGCAATTGAGATAAAGTTTTTTGCCCAAGGACACAAACATGTTGATCACAGTGGGGTTCGAACTCACGATTTTAATGGTCTAATGATCATGAGTCCTGTGCTTTTCCACTGGACCACACATGCTCCCTGAAGTGAAGCTTTACAAGGAAAATAATTACTTTATTTTTTACAAGATATAAATGCCCAAATTGTTTTCAAATTTGTGAAAGTGATTTCAGTATGGGTCCATTTCAGTATAATTTAATATTTTTTTCATGCCATTTTGTCCCTTTCAAGATGGCAGCATGCTTTCAATACATTTATATTATATAGCGGAAATGCCACAATAATACAAATTTTTTTACAATTGACTTGGTAAACAAATTGTAAAACATTTGTTAAATTGTTAGTTCTTATTAGCATAAGTTTACAACACATACACACGTAGGCATACACCTACACACAGATACTAAAGACACACATGTACAGATTCAGAGGATTGTGATTTCCATGCCATTGCTTTTCTTACTTTGAAGATTTTTTTTTCTGTTTAATCAACCCATGCACCAAGGTATTAGAAGTGGCAGACTAGCTCTAGTTGTTTCCATCATTGGTGGACAAAGAGTTGCTGTCTATGTAGCAGCAGTATTTACTCTGTCTGATACGCTATTGAAGTCCAGGATGATCTTGCCAGAAATGCAATGTCATCAGCAAACGAGCTGGTTCTCGAAACACAGCGTTCTGCTTCAAAACAGATTATTAATATATAAGACAAGAAGCAGTACACAGGAGTGTAACTGTATGAGCACGTGTATGATAATCTAGCCTTGGTGCTTGAAAATTGTTAGAATCAAATGGCGACTACACCCCAGGTTTTATGACCATTCAGCCATAGTGATTGAAAGTTATTTGATCTTGGATGACATCACATGACCTTGAAATGCCCTTCAAGGACCCTTACTGAAATCACTTCCACGAGTTTGAAAACAATTTGGATATTTACATTCTGTAAAAACAGGAAGAGTTCCAGGGGGAGGTGGCAGTTTATGGCAATTTCTGGAACAGAAAAGCAAGGTGTTCACATCCATGACAGAATTTACAGTGTATCTAGCATGTTTTGCGACACAATTCAAAAGCATTCAGACCGGGATTCAGGCATTGTACTTTAGGCTTGAAGTAAGATATTGATCTGGCAAGTGAAAGATGGATTAGCCGAGATTAGCACATATACAATAGCAATGGCCTGTGAGCTGATGACAACATGCTTTTCAAGTTTGGTAAATGCTGTCTCCTTGTTCCTTGTTGAGCATACGCAGATGACCTGACCATCGTAGCTAGGAGCCCAGAAGGATGCCAAGAACTTGTAAATACAGTGAACAACTTCCTCAAGTGGACACGGACCATGAAAGCCAATGCAGAACAAAAGCAAAAAGGACAAAAAATGCAATATGTGGCATACGATCCTGGCCTAGAAATAGACGGACAGCAGATTGCTTATACCCACAGTCAACCCATGCGTTTCCTCGGGAAGCTGATCTATAACGACCTGAAGGACAATAACATCAGAGACATGGTATGCTCAAAGCTGACAGAAATGCTTTCAACAACCAATTCATGTCAACTGAGTGGGCCTATGAAGCTATGGATATACAATAATGCTGTTGTACCCAAACTGATGTGGGAGATTACCATCTATAACTTCCCAATTTCCTACGCCGAAAGTCTGGAAGCTACTTGCACCAAATATCGTACCTGAAAGAAGGGCAGGTATAAGCAGATGCACCACCACCAGCACTGTGTACAGGAACAGGAAACACTATGGCCTGTAACTGAAAAGGCTAACCACATCAGTCAAACAAGTACTCTAAAGATGGAAGTACATAGACACTCTACAGAAGATGCATGGAAAGTAAAAAGACTAAAGCCAGATGGAATGGTATAAAAGAATTAGAACAGAAAGAGCGGCATCTAATTCTAAATGAAATGGCTAGAGGTCAGACGGATAGAGCCGGTCTTTCTTAGGTACAAAAAGAACCAAAGCTGATCAAAGACATGAGTCATCAAGAACAAAGGAAATGCCTCACCGGACTAAAAAAAGATGTAGATGAGGAAGACATGTTGGTCTACCTTTACGGATGTGCAAAACCATCTCTACAATAGCCTTTCGCACAGCTGATGGTAAGACATGTTGGGCAAGGCACGAAACAAGGGCAGTGGTTGAACATCTCCTGGAAGAAACTTTTGTATATCTGGACGCCAGAACTGCTGTCTTTCCACATCAACGCAATTCATGATCAACTTCCATCCCCTGTCAATCTGAAGCTGTGGGGCAAGACCAATCTTGGACTCTGCCAATTATGTCATCATCGTCATTGTACACTGTTCCACATCCATGGTTGTAGCTACTCTTTACAAAGCGGAAGATACAACTAGTGCCATGACCAAACACTGAAAGCAATCTCTACAGGTCTGGCACTGTACGTCGTAGAGGCAAATCAGAAAAAAAAACATTGCACATGAGAATCTGAACTCCATCTGTACAATAACCTTTCGCACAGCTGATGGTACAACCTATCTAAATCCAGTCTTACCAATGCCTAAGACAGAACCAACCAACGTTCTGAAGAATGCCAATGACTGAACATTCCTGATGGATGAGGAACACAAACAAATAGTGCTCCCTCCGGAAATCACTGAGACAGCTAAGAGACTGGATATCACCATCTTTTCTACCAAAACAAAGACAATGATCATCATAGAGGTGACAGTCCCTATGGAGGAGAACCTATCCAATGGATATGCAAGAAAGAAGTGCAAAATACTAAGATCTAGTGGCAGAGGAAGCAGAGGATGGTCAACATACTGCTTTCCAATATAAGTTGGAAGCAGAGGTTTCTGCAATACATCAGTCAACAAATGCCTGGCATCCTTGGGCATTCCTAAAGGAAAGAGAAAAGCTATAACCGATACAGCAGCCAAAATTGTACTCAGAGCGAACTATGTCATCTGGCTCAGCAAAAGCTCAAATGCATTCAGACAGATGGAGCTACAAGCAACTTCAGCAATATGCTCTGAGGGAAGTGGAATGGTTGAGCGCTCACAAAACCAGGTTTAACCTGCCAAAGTCTGGCCCAAAGTTCAGAGACCTCAGACCACACTAATCTAAGACAAAGAGATACTGCATAGTGCATAAGGTGAATTTTCCCTACTAAGTCACCTTCACAGAGGGAGATATATCAGGAGTGCTTATCTTAAAACGGATAAAACTAGGCTCTGAAGGTAACAGCGCCAGTGTTCTACCAATGAACTATTCCTTGACCACACCCGCCAAGTTTCATCATCCTACCACAATTGATGGCAAGTATTCCATTATGTACACCCCCTTTGAAGTTCTACATGTAACAAATTATTTTTTTATTCTTGGCCTAGGGTGTAGGGTATTTGTTAAGGCGTAAATAAAATGGTTCATGTAGAATTTCAAAGTTGGGGTACATATGAAGTCTTTCCCTATTGACTAAGGGTGGAAATTTAAACCTGTTTGACTTTGGCCCATGACACTGACCCATTTCTGATCCCAGCCACTGTCTATGTTGCAAAGATGGACACCCCACAGCTGTTTGACCCCATGCAAATTCTCTTATTTTTAGAGCAAGTTTAAGCATTGGCGACACAACTGGTATAAGTAGGGATATGAAAGCTCTATTACCTCTGCAAAAATAAGAAAAACCCATTGCGGGAATCGTGCCATAATTAACACTTGCCATATTGGCCTATAAAGGTCAGAATTTGTATGTTATAGCGCCCTCTATATGTTCATTTTCCACAGAGAGAGTGTTAAACTAGATTTTTAAGAAAAATCATATTTGCCCGCAATGACTTTCAAACAGCTGTGACTCACACTTGCTTAGATCCAAAGAATCATGTAGGATACATATACGCACACACACGTACACAGACATGTCTTATAGTGCCGCTCTGCCAACTTTTTGGTGGGAGACTAAAAATATCAAAGAATGCCCCTTTATTTGGTGCACATGCCCTTGACCCCAATTATGATTTGCAAAAATAAAATGCATGTGATGGTCTTACATCAATCCAATCATCGTAACTCACCAGAAAATAACTCGCCTGTTGGGGGCATAACATGATCCAGAGAGTGGAGGAATAGCTCTTTTAATTGGTAATTCGAGGAATGGCCCTTTAATTTGAAAATGGAATGGCCCATTAATTGGTTAGTGCAGGGACAGTCCTTTAATTTGTAAATTGAACGAATGACCGTTTAATTGGTAAATGAAGTAATGGCCCTTTAAAGGACAATTCCTCCATTTAACAATTAAAGGGCCATACCTGCATTACCCAATAAATTGGCATTCCTCATTTAATTTGTAAATGATGGAATGGCCCATTAATTGGTTAATGTTGTGCTTTATAAAATCATACTCATACTGGGTGAAATCACACAACAAAGCAATTCAGGACACAGATTTTATTTCAAACTTTTATTACATTGCTGACATCAACAGCTATCAACAATCAAACAACAGTGCCAATGTTGCTATCATGCAGCAGAAGTAAAACTCTTCAAACAAACTGCATTTCCTACAAACTCTTTAAATACAAATCATCACATTGTTTTCCACTTACATTATGTTATCTCCTGAAATGCACAATATTTACAAATGTAATTGATTGCTCTACACACACACATATCTATTTACATTTCACTTTCAACATAGCAGAATTATTACCCAGCCCTGGAGGACTTCGGGTTGCGGTCGGAGTGTGGAGGACCGCTGATATTAAAGCAAAAATAGGCTGATTTGGGATAATTGTTTTTGCAAACCCTGAGGTGATTGCACTGCCTCCACTTATGAATTTGGAAACCCTTCATGGAATAAATCATGTTTATTCCTTTAAGGTTTCTGAATTCATGTGTGTCAGAAAAAAATGTGTCAGATGGGTCAGGTTACGGAAACTCCCCTTTAATCATATGAGCTAAACTTGAAATAACATGAGATATGAATACGATTATAAAAATCATGATAAGGAAGCATACGCATCTACGTTAAAGGGGCATTTTGTGATCCATAGGCCCCCCCCAACTTACCTTTAAAAAATTAGATTTTAATATCATAGGAACCCAGTGGTTCCAAGTATAAGCAATGTGCCTAATCTTAGATTTAAACGTCTTGGGCAGGAATTTCTAATTCTGTACTTTTTGGTCTGAAAATGGACAATTACATTACAGTAGCCTATATGCAACACTGTGACACAAACATTTGTCTCTAGCATCAAAATGCACCAACAGATTCAACAGAAATTTTGGAAATAACCTCTTCTCTAGAATATCTAATGGATGAGAAAAGTGGAGGGGTCATTCTTGGAAAAGATACCATTTTCATGTTCTGCAACTTTACAGGTTAACAACTTCACACTTTCCCTCTAAATAATCAAACATCTTCAGCTTTTTCTTTTTCCATTATGGAAACCTCACACTACTCTACTATTTTGAAACATTAGAAACATTGCAACATTTAACATTCCAAAGAATTATTCTTATCAATTAGGTTGCCACCTCTAAAATGTTTTTGAAAAAATGTTAAGTAGTCTGGAATGTAAAAACACCACAAAATTCAAATTCTTGGTCATGTAATCTAGGTAAAATATTAAAAAACATTTCACAAAGAAACAATATCAAATATTTTGAATTGTATGTCTATAATTCCTTGTCCCCCTTTGGTCATCTCCATCACTAATGTGGTCTACATTTATCATTTCCAAAACGTAAATTTTAATACCATGACGAAAATGACCTGAAAATGGCATCTTTTCCCGAGAATGACTCGGAGGTGCTTGGATCACAAAATGCACCTTTAAAACCTTTCAGAATCAAAATTAAGTTAACAATAAATCTGCACTCAATAACAGTATTACCTTTTGTTATATAACAGCCCTAAACACATTTTCAGTTACATACAGCTAGGACACAAGCACACATCGTGATAATTGTTACAGCAAGAATACATGGCATATCATTTGTTAAATTACACTGGGTGTATAGATATTATGTATTAAAGGCCGACTCAGATTTTGAAATTTTTTTTCTTCTGTGTGATAATTGAAAATAGTCAACTGAAACTAATAAGAAAGTAACCCAAAATGCTTAATTCCAAAGTTTGAGACAAATCAGATTTGTTATTTTCATGCAGTAAACTTTAAATGTATGGATAACAGTACCATAGATACTATATTAAAACAAAATTCTGGATCCGGAATTTTATAACAAGTTGTGATTTTCTTTATTCATGAAGAACTTGATTTGAACTTAGCTCTTTCACACATTGATTAGAATATGGACAAGCATTATGTATATGCAAAAAAAAGCACCCGATTTGTTTGAAAATTGAGTGCGCCCTCCTCGGGAAATCCGAGTCAGCCTTTAAAGGCACTATCAGTGATTTGCTAAATCAGAAAATCAAAAAAATCATCAAAAAGATTTTTTGCATGTACGTAACAAGTACGGGTATCCTAACATACCTTGCAAATGATAAGACCAGAAGCAACCTAATATGGACAAAATTCGAAATATTTTAATACTGTCCGTAGGAACTATACAACAATGTAATATGGATGAAGAATGTTATCCTTGGAAACACTGCCCGTTTTCTGCCTTTTTGTCAATTCTCAAGCTGGAAAAGGTAATCATTGCGAATTTTACAGATTTATCCTTCACTTTTAAGCGATTCGTGCAAATTTCAAATATTTTGACTCCCTTTCTGATAAATCACTGATAGTGTCTTTAAGTTACAAGAGGGTATATGATGAATCAGTTACAGCAAGGACATAATGTTATCATATATTCCATTACAACATACACATAATACACGGTATATCACATATGTCCAGTTATGGTAAATCATGTATTCAGTTACATCAAGCTACTTAATTATTCGGTTACAGCAATGACACATAAGATGTATCATTACTATAACTATGTGGTACACTATATCATGTTAAAACACATATACATTCCAATATAGTCCAGTATATTTAAGATTTGACTCAAAACAAATTGCAAACGAAATTATTTTGGTGTTATTATACAGTAAAATTGTAGTAAACTTTTGATATTATTTTCAGACAATCAACCTAGTGGTAACATTTGTACAGGGGTAAAAATTAAGTTACATTTTGCATTCCTATTATGCAAGAACTATCATAGATGGTGCAACAAGTATATCTTTGGCTGCTGTACCATTAGATGAAAATTTGACACCATTTTTATAATGAACAGATATATCTGGTATTGTGTCCCCATTGTGACCTTGAACCTATTTTAACTCATACCTCTTGAACTACAACCTGCAGATAG